>CAEGAF010144128.1:0-79738 GCA_903067075.1 Micropoecilia bifurca | reverse complement strand
TCAGAGCCAGACACAGCGCCCTCTACAGGACCTGGCTGGCTTCTCCTGTGTTTTAAGACGCTCACATCTTTTAGTCTCGTTCCTGTTGTGATTCATTCTCTGAGTTTTCTTTCTGTTCCTGTTTTCTAAGAATTGCTTCATTGGATAATCCAGTTTGTATTAGAAGAAAGTTGCATAAAGTCTCACCCCCTATTTATCTGTAGAAGAATTAGATGGAGCTCTGTTTGTGATGATTTTTATCTTCAGTGGCTGCAAAATGTTTCGCTTGCAAGCTGCATCTATTGTCGAGTCAATTTCACAGCAGCTATCCGTGTGAAGAGTTCCTGTTGTGTAGGAGGTTTTTAAAACAGACAAAAGCCAGGAAGGTGTGTGTGTGTGTGTGTGTGTGTGTGTGTGTGTGTGTGTGTGTGTGTGTGTGTGTGTGTGTGTGTGTGTGTGTGTGCAACAAGTAGAAGATTAAATGTGAGCAAGTGCAACTGCTCAGTCAAAACATGAAGAGGCCCTGTACAAAAGCTCCTGGTTTGTTTGGCCAGAATCTGATGCTGCCTCTTTTTTATTTTTTTTATTTTTGTCAGCCGGTGAATTAGGAGGTAGAGAGCTAGTGACGCTCGTAAAATCCTTAACATGCCTGAGACTGCCCTGTGATGTCACTGAGAGAGGGAGGGAGTGTGGGAGGAGACCAGACCAACGGAGAGAGAGAGCAGAGAGAGAGCAGAGAGAGAGCAGAGAGAGAGCGAGGCGGCTGGAGAGCGGAGCAAAACAGGCTCAGTGAGAGGAGGCAGAGAGAGGAGACGGACTCTGTCAGAAATTTCTTCCTGCTTCGCGTCTGAAGTGGAGGGGAACGCTGCTTTCTGTATTTCTTTCAGCTGATTTAACAACAACTAACTAAAACACTTTTTAAAAAGCTCCTGATCAGATCTTCAAACACACTCTCACACCAACGTGCAACAAGCGGACAGCACGGCACAACTGATGGGTGAGAGCTTTTTCCTGCAGATTGACTTCTCTACAAGGAGTTCCTGTATTAAGTGCTTTGCAAATGTCTATTTTTTTCCTCAGCAGCCTTTCATAGTTTCTACTCTTGTGCCTTTATGTTTATAATGCAGGTGTGACTGTGTGTGTGTCGGTGTCCTGTTGGGAAGAGAGTTTGTGGGTGTGCGGCTCTGAGTGGTGACAGTGTTTATTGAATGGTACTGATGTATGGACGCTCAGCAGCCTTCAGCTGAATGGAGCAGATGGCTGCGCCTGTCCCTCCACACAGTCTGCTGTGAACACATGAGGCTGTTTGTGTTTGTTCCTCAGTGTGCTAAGATGCATATGAACAGTTCAAAAAGTTCATCCTGTCTGATTTGTGCCTTAGATTGGAGAAAGTCCACAGAAACAAAGATTATTTTGCACCTTTTTCTTGAACCTTCTCATTTTTTTTGTTTGTGTTTTTGTTTTGGCTGTTAAAATAATGATTGTAAATGTTTACCCAGTTGCAAATATAACAGTCTTAAACACCTTTCTGACTGTTTGATCCACTTGAGTCAGACCTTGGGAGTTCAGGCTCGCTTTCGTCATGAAAAAGTGAAAACAGATGAGGAGAAAACAAAGAGGGGGCAGCGCACCATCACACTCACCAAGTACCGTCCCAGGCTTTTAGGTGCCTTCAGGTGCTTATGCAGCACATGCAGGCTGATTGTGGAGTTGAACTAGCACCCCCCCATCATTGGTCAGCCGTCTTCCTCAGGCCCCTCCCTTACTTCGCTGTCCAACCAACCGCTGGCTACAACCCCACCAGTCACCATGGCGTTTGCCTCCATCCTCCCTCAGTACCTGGGGTTTGTTTTTTTGAGTAGGGGGTAAGGTGATGGGGAGGGTTGTTATGTCAGCATTTAGTTTCTTTTTAATTCTCAACCTGCAAGGCTTTTTGCACACATAACTGTGTAGACTCAGTTTTTGAGGCGCGGTGTGTAAACATGCAGGGATTTTTCTGTGAATGCAGGGAGACCCAGAGGGGCGAGGATCTCCCCCCTGGGAATCCTGCGCTATAAATAACCCTGCCTGTGTGATCCATAGTCTTCTGCTGAGGGGAACGTGGGATGGGCTGAGTCAGAGCTGGACTGATGGATGAACAGACCCTGACATTTCTCTTGATTGTTATAGTTTTACTCTCCCTGACTTTGGCTTCCTTTTGGAGCAGCTTCTTGTCTCTCACATCCTCCTTCATTTCTTTGTTTATCCTCCAGAGTTTAAATGCTGTTTTAGCTGCTCACACACATGCTGAAGCTGCTGTTTACGTTCTTCGAAGTGCATATAAAGTCATTTGCATATCATCAAAGATATTGAAGTCAAGAAAGTGAAACTCGTACACAGTTTCATGATAGTCACACAGATCGTCTGTTTATTCAAGTTAGTTTTGATGATTACAGCCATTGAAAGCCCACAATTCAGCTTGTGTTGCATATAATACATTTATTACAAAAAATTGATACTAACGTTTTTCAAGTTGCTTCATGGAAGCATATTTGTGGAAAGTTAAATGGATAGAAAAAAATGTTCTATTGGGGACCAAAATTGGAAAATGTGTTATATTTTCAGCTGGTGCGGTTCGTTTCCTCACCAGCTGAATGAACCAAACTAACTGAAAACACTGTTCCTCCTCCTCCTCTCCTTGGGTGGCGCTGCATTAAGAACGGTTGAAGGAAACGACACAAAAACCTCAAAAGAAGACATGAGCATAACTTCCTTCTTCACAAAATGTAAATGAAAATGGAGTAGAATCAAATTTTAGCGGCTGTGGGATTTCTCTGACAAAAGAGCATGAGGCATTTCCTTCTTGTTTTGGTTGTATTTACCCAGAATGCCCTGCGCTGTGGTCCACTTCCTGCTTTTGAAGCTGTCTCTAGTCCACACATGCATTCAAACTGTGCCTGAGTTCACTCCGACCAAACCGAGATGTAGGGTTGTGTGGACCAGAGTTTATTGTTTTGATCAGTATCAGGGTTCGATTACACATCCACACGCCTACAAGCAAACTGGACATAATAGGAAAATTAATTAGTTTGATTAAAGTGGACCAAACAGTGCAAATCCACCCTTAGTCTTAACAGGATTTTAAAGCAAAAGCTATTAAATAATTTGCTGTAGATTTTCTTTTAAACCCCACAGAGATCCTACAGTGCGGTGAAGCTGAAGCAGCCACAAGTTGATCACTTTAGAGCCGATCTGCATTGATGCAGCAATTCATGTTAAAGGGCCCTTAACTGAATTGCATTTATATATCATACAGTACATCGATGTACGTTTCAGCAGGCTGACATGTCTCTATCAAAAGCACCTATTTCCAGGTTTTATGTAGAGTTGCACAACATGTCAAGTTGCAGTCATTGTTGAAATATCAATATGTGCAATAGGGCAATTGCAAAGGACTTCTTTCTTTAGAGTATATAAAATGTGGATCAATGTCCCCTCCCTGTTTTTCTGTAAAAATAAAATCACACTGAGTTGACCCGACTTCAAAGTTGAAAGCTGTAAAAACAAACCAACAAAAAAAATTCTCGTCAAAGAAGATGATGGTTCTTGGAGGAGTTAATGTCACCGTGGAAACCCACAAAGTGACTTGTTAAAGAAAAAAAAAATCAGATTTTCCAAAAATTACATCTTCTAAAACAGAATTTTTTTATGAGCCTCCCTAGTTAATTGTAATTGACATAATTGTTGCAATTACATATTTTATTGCATTTGTCATTACCTGTCAAGCACGAATCTTTAAATCATCAATCACTCGGTCATGAACATAAGTTTCACTTTTTCAGTTCAAAATATTTTTTATTGAAGTTTGCATGTAGGTTTTACTCATCAACAGACAGGAAATGACTTTTCCACAATACTCTAATATATCAAGTTACACCTCTAATTTGCACATCTGAGTGAAACATCAGACCTGAGAGCATCAGGTGTTAATCTGCAGTTCTGAGTTTTTCCTGCAGCAGGAGCGATTAAGCTGTGCGCCGTCACTGTGAGTCATCTTGACCTCCTGTCCTCGTGTTGGCACAGCAACATTAACTTCATGCCACTTTCACTGAGGGTTTGTAAACTGGGCTAATTCGCTCCCAGGTGCTGGTGACCCTGCATGTCTGCTGCCTTCGCTGTGTTTACTGTAAACGGCTCCTTCAGGTTGTGTTCTGAGAGTTGCCGCCTCTTTTAACATTACGCACAAATGATGCAGAGGCTTCCTGTGTGTTGCTGAAACATAGCATGTCCAGATTTGTTAAACAAACAGTTCAACAGTTGTACAACTACAAGGAAACGCAATTAAATCAGAGTTTGTAGCTGATATTGAACTGCAGGTTTGGTACTCTGCATATCGTAAGTTTCTTCTTTTTTTAGAGAGAGAGAGAGTTCTTGGATTACGTCTCTGTAGACAGCATTATCTCTTGGTCTTCATTTCTGAGCTGCTGTGGTTTGCCTCTGAGTTGTTGGAGCTGTGATTACTCCATCTTACCTATTTTCTCCATCTCTGAAGCTTCCTGTGTTGCTTTCTTCGCTTTGGTTTAGCCTTGTAGATACTCACTGACCACAGCTCTGTTAGTCACTAGTGATGATGAAAAGAAGCTATTCTGAATCCTTGATTTGAAAAGCAATCTTAATTTGGAGACAATATTTAAAGAAAATATCACAAACCGAGAAGAAAATATGGGTTAATAATTGTCTTCATTGTTATTGCAATTTTTTTCAGCCATAACATAATTAGTTTTCTGAACTAAAAAATACTAAAAAATCTTGTCTATTTTTTCCCACCTGTTTATAAAATACATTAAATTGTCAAATCTATGTGTTTGTAAACTCATCAGCAAACAGCATTTTCTTTGACATTTTGTATTTATAAAGCTGCATTAAAGCTATGCTCAAATGATTTCAAATATAATCCTGTGTAATCTCTTCATTTTAAACTGAATTCAAACATAATGCCTCTATCAAGGAATCTCTACATATTTTCTTAGTTTCTTACTTAGTTTCTTAGTTTCTTTGTGACATTTATTTGACAACTTAGAAAAAAACTTGCAAAGAATGGTTAATAGTTACTAGTGGTTAATAGTTAATAATGTGTTTGGTGAGTCATTTATTAGAAATTACAGCCTATTTTTAGTGTGCAAATGTTTCAGAACTGTAAATGCTGCAGTGCAGATTACTATGCAAAGTAAATATTGTAATTTACTAAAGTACAGGAAACATTCCAAAAATAGGATGGCTGAAAGGATGTATATCATTTACTGGCAGCTGGTAAACAGTTGCATGTAAATTCCAGAGAGCCATAAGGAAATATTTTTGCTGTCTCTTTTGACAGGAAGTTAAGTTTTGAACTTTCAAGATTCATGTTTTCATTAGAGCATGGCAGTGAGACTGAGTGGGTGAATGGAGGATTACAATAGTGTTTTCCATGCAGAATGCATCTGCATTTAGCCTTAAAAATACCTCAAATCGTATCTTTTGATCATTTTTCTTTATTGTATTCCTTGACTCCACTGTGAGCGTGACCCTCTAACCCCTTTCATGTGTTGACTGATTCTCTGAAGTTAGATTCTCTGAAGTTATTACTGGTAATAGTTTCCTTATCTGGTGAAAACCTGTCATTATTATCAATTTGTCTCATCACCTGGATTCACACATCAGCAGATCATAAGATCTGTGAGAACTGGATAACACAGGAATGACGCAACTTTAATGGTTCCGCACAGCTGATGCTGATGCAACGCCTGAATGTTGCTCCTTGTGCGAAAGGAAATGCACAACAGAAATTCGTAGCTGATTTTGCTGATTGAAATACCCAGCATGCAACACAAACGTTCCCCAACCGAACAAAACAGCACCAAATGTAGCAACTACCTGCTGTTAAGGTGTGGACTTTAACAACGTTTTTTTTTTCCACTGATGTGAACAGTTTCAGTTTGAGTTTATTTAAATTGCTAACATCAGGAAAGAAGCTGCTGTATGCTTCTGTATGTGTGACTGTTAGCCATTCACAACTCCAATAACGTATTAAAATTCCAACAATGGTTAAAAGGCAGGTTTAGCAGAGAAGCTGGTACAAATAATTACATAAAGTATCCTAGTTTTCCAAAAATCAGGTTGAATCCGTCATTCTGATGTGATGGATGGTATAATAGAGATGCACCTCCAACATGGGTGTGTAAATATCCCACAAAGTTAAAACACCATGTTGATCAAATTTTTGTGTTTTGTGAAACGGTGTCCAGTTCCTGTCAACATGTGACTTTGTGTAGAGAATGAAGTAATTCTTGGCAAATTTCAGCCCCAGACATGAAGTTGTGTCTCTTATCAAAACACTTATTTTGTAGTAAAGCAGGAAGTAGTTTGTGCAGTGGCCCTGTTGTATTGACAGTCAGCTGATAAAGACTTATCATCAAGCTGGCCTTGGCTCAGACTCTGTTGCTATATTTATCAAGCTTTCCAATTCGTCTAGCAACAGGTTTTTTTTTTTGCTTTTGTCTAAAAGCACGTTTATCCACTTTTTCTGTGGCTACCACCAGTCAGATGTGAAAACATGATGCTGTTCTGAGCAATTCGCCCCACCCCAAGCACTCACAGGTCTAACAGTGGAGACCTTCCAGCTGTAGTGAGAGCAGCAGATGTTTATCGCTTTAGCAACTGGACTACAAATGAACTCTACAAAGCTGCCACTGATTGGGTTGTTCTTATTGGTGGACAATATGTACCATAACAATGACCATCATGCACAGATTGGCACTCAACCTATGGGCAAACAAGGTTTTATTTGTTTGATATTGATGTTTAATATCCATTAGCTATCTAAGTGAACACTTGGCTGGCATGTAGATGAACAGTATGAAGTGGTTATAAAGGAATGACGGATAAGTTCATGTCTTTGTCAGTCGAGCTTTTCTTTTTTGGAAGGCTAAGTCTGCAGAAGTGTCCTCCAAACTTTCCTAACTACAAAACAAACCCCTCTAATGTCCATCGCTGAGACTGGTCCAAACAAGCACAGCAATACGCATCAGCAAAGCACCAGCATGTCTGGCCTGGCCACACCCTTTATTCTCTCCCTGCCGTCCCGTTGGGTGGTGTCAAGTTTCCCTTCACTACTAAAAACCTGCCCGGTACCAAAGATGTCATTGGCTACCTCAGCAAGTTGGCTGCCCCTCAGTTTGCCACCTCATTGGTCACTGGGGACAGCAGGACGTGCATGATAGGCTCAGGATGCTTTGCATTGGCTTCGGCGTATCGATCCCTGGCAGAGGGCTTGGCACGGTGGAAGGTGGTTCTGCATGGAGCAGATATTGATCAGGAAACACTGACAGCAAGACAAGACTTTGAGTTTGTGAAATTAAAGATTACTCTCAACTTGCACTCCTAACTTCAGTTTTGGCTGTCATGTTTGTGTAAAACGCCTCTGCATATGCACTTTTACTAATAAAACTAATTTCCAACTGTAGTAAAGGAAGTTACTAGTGCATGCGTTAAGACAACATACAGAGGGTTTAAACCTGGCATAGAATTAGTGTTTTTCATGTTTCACTACTGTGTGTGGTTCTGCAGCACTTTAAGCTGCTGTTTTACTTGTAGGAGTGAAATAATCTGATTGCATCAGTCCTCTAGCTGTTTGCTCCTTCCATCCCTGTTGTATGGATTATGCCCATAAAGCAGATTAAATGTTGCAGATTGAAAGACCAAGAGGGGACAGAACATAAACTCTTTAACTATTCTAAATCTTTACTCTGCGTCTGACTTTGTGATTTCTTTTTGTACCTTTTATTCTTTGATTCTTAACACACAAAACGATTCTTATATAATGCAGTTGATTTATTCTTAAACATGTCTCAGTTTATTGTCTTCCAGCCCTCAGTGTCACTGTCTTTCTTTCTGTCATTTGAGTTTTCTGGAGCCATATTATGTATGACAAAACACAAATATTTGGAGGAAAATTATATCCCCAGTTTTGCCCCCCGCATTCAGTGTTTGTCTTTTCAAAAAGGTTTCATCTGTGAATGTTTCTAAAACACAGCTTAAGGTTGTCATTGTCATAGCTCTCCCCAATTTAGTAAATTAGTAGTTGTGTGATGGCTTGACCTCATGTGTTCCCTGTCCTTATATTTTTACATATATTTTCTTATTTCCCCAATGTTTCTTCTATGTCCATTGAGTTTCAAAAACTATACATTTCTTCCAGTTTTTTGTATCTTCAAGTAATTCTAATCAATGTTTACTTCCTGTTATTTTTAATTTACATAAACTTCAAAGATAACACATTGTGGGAGATTCTCTTGGTTTGATCTTTTGCTTTGTCTTGTACTGTTTGTTTTTTGTTTCTTCAAATGTATTTAAATTTTTTATCCAAATCTGATCACATTATGAATGTGATTTGACCTCCCACTTATTTATGTTTTGCCTCATAGATCCTTTACTCTAAGGATAGGATCGTATCAGTTGTGCTGAGATACATTAATTGTTATATTTTAAGCTTCAAGAGTTAATTTTATCAGCCTAAACATGTGTTCTTTTTGCTTTGAATGCTGCAACCCTTATAAGGCTTCATATTTTATGTGCAATAAGGGAATCTAACTTGGATCCATGAATATCCTCTCAGAGCTTTTAAGCAGCCTAAAGAGGAATCACTTTGCATTACAATCATGTCACATGTCATAAGTGTCAAATTACGAAGACTAAGCCTGCATGAATGTCATCAAATTTCTACTGCAACACTAAAGCTGCAGAATATTTTTGTTCCTTATGATTTCTGTCAGAATCACACACACATTTTATGTTTTGGTGTTAAGCTAATGCTCTTATCTTCAGTGTACAAATATGACACAGATATAAAATCCCAAGTGGGCCAACGCTCCAATCGACCACTGCAAAGTCTAATACTAAGTGCTGCAGCCAAAGCTGCTTTTTCAGTTTGTTTGTCGGATTTGGTTCAGATGTCAGGTGTTTAATCTGCCAACGTTTCTGTTGTTTGTTTAGTGGATGTGAGCACAGCGGCGCTCCCCTCGCAGGTTCCCTCTGCCGCCTCTGCCATCCTTCCCATGGACCTCCGCATTGTGGACCACCCTCACCACCACCACCAGCAGCCTCCCTTCGGCCTGGTGTCCCAGCCCCATCCCACGCCAGCCCCCTCCTCAGCCTGTCCTGCATCGTCCGAGCTGGGCAATGGGCCGGTCGCCGGTAAGTCCTGGAGGTCTCCTAGCTGATTTCACCTAATGCCATCTTACCTTCGTTCTCAGAGTGACGCTATTCAATGCTTGTACTTCAAGCTCCCACAGGCTTAGGTTATAACAAGAGATAAGATTAGTTACCATAATCCATCCAAGCACTGAATAGATGCTTCGAACAAATAGATGCTTGGTACCATATCTTTGTCTAGCTGAACAGAAACAAAACTGAAGTTATTATCTTTGGACCTAAAAAGGAACTATTTTGAGTCAAAGCACAGCTAGAAAGTAGTGATAGGGCCTGAAACCTTGGGGTAGCTTTCAAAGATGCATGAAGACAATTACAAAGTCAGCTTTCTATCACTAGAAGAACATTTC
This sequence comes from Micropoecilia bifurca, assembly GCA_903067075.1. NCBI lineage: Eukaryota > Metazoa > Chordata > Actinopteri > Cyprinodontiformes > Poeciliidae > Micropoecilia > Micropoecilia bifurca. The sequence continues at coordinate 70,184 of CAEGAF010144128.1, read as the reverse complement.
TAATGTTCCAGCTAAATCCAGAGAAACTCATCCATGCATTTATCTCTATTTGCATTGATTACTCCAACAGTGTCTTCACAGGTCTGCCTAAAAATCCTCCAGCGGCAGCTGATCCAGAATGCTGCTTCTCTTGTTCTCACTAAAACCAAAAAGATAGAGCACATCAATCCGGTCCTAAAGTCACCACACTGGCTCCCTGTAGCTCAGAGGATAGACTATAAAATACTGTTGTTAGTTTATAAATCCCTACAGCTTAGCACCACAATACATTAAAGCTCTGCTGTTGTATCAACCTTCCAGAACTCTCAGGTCTTCTAGTGGTGGTTCTGCTTTGCATCCACAGAGCCAGAACAAAAGATGGAGAAGCAGCGTTCAGCTTTGTTTGATGTTTGTTTTTTGTGTTTTATGCACCCTGAACTGCCTTGTTGCTGAAACGTGCCATACAAATAACCTTGCCGTGACCCGCAGGCCGTCAGGATCAGCACCTGCAACAGGAACTGGTGGCTCTGAAGCACAAGCAGGAGCTCCAGAGGCAGCTACTGATTGCTGAGTTTCATAGGCAACACGAGCAACTGTCACGACAACATGAAGTCCAACTCCAGGAGCATATTAAGGTAAGAGGATGTGTGTGAGCCACCGGCGGAGAGTGAGGTGGGATCTGTTCCTCCACTGTAGTCAGCACCTTGTGAAGGGCAAAAGAAAACAAATGTATGTGTACGATTTAGAGGGTACATTGGTGTAATTTGATCTGTTGGCAGCAGAAGAACATTGGCCCCATAAACTTGCTCTGTGTAAATTTTATAAAAGAAAAACTCCCATTGGGTTTACTGCGACCAGACAGAGATCTGATCGGTTTAGGCTGAAAATAACTACAATGTGTCTTTTGAGTCCCTTGAATTTACTGCTTTCATTACTGCACCCACACTTTGCTTCATCTCAGTTGTTTCAGCTGAAATCGGTACCAGTTATTTGCTTTCAGCATCCCATAACTCCTTTATCTTGTTTTTTTCCTCCTTCTGTAACCCATTTGCGCCTCTCCCCTCCAGCATCAACAGGACCTGTTGGCCCTCAAGCATCAACAAGAGCTGCTGGAGCATCACAGGAAGATGGAGCAGCAGCGTCATGAGCAACAGCTGGAGAAGCAGCAGCGGGAACAGAAACTCCAACAGCTGAAAAACAAGGAAAGGGGACAAGAAAGTAAGTGAAGAATTCAATCAAAACAGCATTTTTAAGCGTGGAAGAATAGGATTTAATGTACTCTGCCCTCCTGTTAACATCTGTGCTGAAATACTGTGGCCAATGATCACAACAGGTGTCAGACAGCTCGGCTCCTCCAGCCCCTCTGTCCCAACACCTGCAGCCATGGCACAGCAGTCAGAACAGTCTGACCTCACACATTCACCACAGGGAGGATCAGGATCCTCTAACCAAGGCAAGGTTAGAGGAGCCAGACACTGAGGCAAATACTGAGGCAAACACGTCCTTGGTTTACATGTTCAACATCAGGAGTTAAAATTCAGTTCAGATTAGATTTTATGTTATATCTGCCAAACTGTCAGGATGTTAATGTTAATGCCAATTAATGCTTAATATATAGAGAGAAAAATACAGGAAGACTTAGTCATCTGACTGAAATCTTATTGCATTTATACTTTCAATGGAAACAGTTGTAGGTGCATGCTTTCCAGTCGGCGCAGGAGTAACTTAAATATATAGCGTTTTTATTTTTATGAAGAGAAATTGTGAGTAGTCAGTATCATACTTCTGCTGTAGATGGCAGTCAGTGTGATCAATAAAACAATTGTCTTTCACAAGTCATGCTCAGAACTCATCAAGTTAGATTCAAAGACAATGTTTTATGTGAAAATGTGTTTTTTCTTATATTAATACAAATCTTTTCTGGTAAGTTTTCACAATTTGTAGGAGTCACAGTTTCTTAGATCGGGTCACTTGAGTGGCTCAGACTTTTTTATTGTCACTCTTTCATCTCCCTAAGTTGCTGCAGATTCCTGGAAAGAATTGTTTGAATGATGAAAGTTTACTCTTTTATAGAAATGCGACTAGCTTGAATCTGGGGAAAATTCTCCCTCATGATCCAAACTTTGACTTCTGCTAAGATACTGACTGCTCCTACCTACCCCACACAACCCCTCTTTAGAAAAAAAGAAGATAAATGGTGACCTCAATGAGCTTTTTTCATCTTACTTTGTGCAAGAAATTGGAACCAAAGCAGAATTTAGAAAAAGTGATGAAATCCACAACAAAGTCTATGTGCTACTTTTCTTTCCTGTTTCAAATTGTGTGAAATCCAATAGTTAATAAGTCCCAGATTTCCTCAGCAAGCATTGACAATCTATAAAATGAAAGTAATAGTTTTTGTCTGAGTCATGATGATCTGACTGCAGAGTTCCCTCACTGTACTTGGATTTACAGGTTAAATGTGATCTGGAATTGACATGAAATGGCGCTGTTGCTTTTATATCCCGTCGGAAAGACGTGTCATTCAATATTTTGAGTACACTGTAGTTATAGATTTTGCCAGTGAAGTCTCGATTCTGCTCTAAGCAGAGAGAACGTACTGTTTGACGTCTATGGAAAGAGCTTTGGGTTGTAAACAGGAGAAGCTTTGTTAAGTACTGCACTAAATTGCATGGAAGGCAGCCTCATAAAAGCCAATTTGCTTCAGTGGGGAGGCGTTCGTATTGGGATGTCAGCACTTACAGCTGCAGCGTGATTTAGAGAACATATATTAGCCCTTGTCACTTTCACATGCTGAATTTACCACTTCCTCTCTCAAGCCTGACACATCACCTCTCGTCACTCCCACTGTCATTTTCCCATAAAAGCAGCCCTTTTTCCAGCTTTTCCTGCTCTCGCTGAGATTTCCTCTGCCTGTTTCTCAGCTTTTCCTCCCCGTCTCTCACTTCCTGGATAATTTGTTTGTAAAGCTGTGAAATAAGAGTGGAAACTGAGGAGAGCACAAGATGGAAACGCAGCCCCTGATTTGTGTGTAGTATGAATGGGAGCTGTTCAAACCTTCATGTTTGTGTCAAACACTGAGGCGGAGGTAAGATTCGGGGGCTGTAAATCCCCCTGCTCCCGACATCGATTCATTTTTGCTAAAATCCTGGGGGTTTTTGGACTCATATTTTGGGTACTTAACCCAGACACTTACCCCATCAGGACTCATGTGCTTTTCTTTCGGTGATTATCTCTGTCCAGGTGCTGTGGCCAGCACGGAGGTAAAGATGCGACTTCAGGAGTTTGTCCTGAATAAGAAGAAAGCCCTGGCTCAGCGAAACCTAAACCACTGTCTGCCCAGTGACCCTCGCTACTGGTACGGGTAAGTGTGACTGGCCGTCTCTCTAAAAGGGAATTTTTTAGATTTGCTTTGATCACTTGTTTTGTCTGAACAATGTATGGCACAGCAAAAATAGCTTGGTAGCACCAACATTTAGAGCCAAAATGATCTAATCACTTAAATTTGAAATAATAAAGCATCAATTATTAAATCTAGATTACTTCAGATAAAGTAGCAGCTACAGTATTTATACTTCATGCAGAAGTGACTAAATTAGAAACATATAATAAACATTTTAGCAGTTCTGCTCTTAATAAAGTTTCTCAGTTATAACAAGCTGATATCAACAGGTTAGTTAGTCAGGCCATCTGCTCCAGTAGCCAATCAGAAGTCAGTAACTTAACAAACAGACCCCTCATTATTTGTCAGTTTGTTACCCTAATTTGAGTGATTGGTGACAATATCTTCAGTTTTTATTCTATTTCTGGTTTTTCAAGACCAAAAAGGTTTGTAACCTTTTCCAACAAGCCAAACGATGTTGCAGCAACAGATTGGGGTGGGGGCAGATTGAAATTTCTGTGGTTCTGGAATTTTAAATTTGATTTTCCATTCCTGCTGTAGACAGAAAGGCTTTCCAAATAAAGTCAACTCTTAACTGAATCCTTTTAAACTTCTGAGTGAATGTTATGTAATAGTGGTGTAAGTCTTTACAGTTTTGTATGAGATGGTTACTTAGATTGTTGCTGTTTTTACATGAATGTTTGCATCTAAACAGCAGAGGGAACAGATTGTCATTGTGCCGACTGGCGAACGTGATAGTTGTTGTTGCCAGATTTTTCATGATGCAAAAAGGACATTTGTTTAAGGGTGTCATGAAATTTATTTAACTTTTTTCTTTCTGGACTCTGCTTAAGATTTGGATTATTATCTTTTCCAAAATAAGTAAGTTATTTTATCTGAAAATCAGATAATCATATGGTTAATATAAGAGCATCCAAGAGTTGGATATAAAAGGAATCAAAGTTTATTTGGACTAATCTATTTAGTGTTTTGTAAGTCTGATTGGTATTTGACATTATTTTAAGTATTTAAGTATGTAATAAACGAACATCAGAATCTCCATTATATTTGCAATGTAATGCAGATTGAGATACTGGACAGGATCCTCATTATACCTGCAGTTTAGACTGCAGGCGTTTCTGCAGAGGAAATCTGACTCGCCAACATATATTATCAGAGGAAGTCAAGAGGAAATGATTTATTTGTTTTTCAACCTTAGCTACACAGATTCACCTGTTACGTTTTACTCATAGGAATTTTTGTTGTTTTTACTTTATGTAACATTGGCAACGCTTGGTGATAAATATATTTTTAGTCTATATTTTGCTGTCCAAATCCATCCATCCATCAAACTTTGTCTGTCCACTTGGTAATAACAGGGATTATTCTGATCAGACACTCAAACTACCTCAGTTCTCTCCTGTAGATATATTGGAGTTTAGCTCCATCCAGGATCAGAGTAACTCTTCATATTACTAAGTTTGAACCTAGCAAGTTTAGAGTAAATCTAATCTCAGCTTCTGATTGATGACTTTAAGAACCAAGCAGAACCATGTCTTGTGCAAAAAACAAATATGAATCCCAAACCACGATCACACCATGAGGTCCTGTCTATCACTGCAGACCGGATCGGGACGCAGGGGGAGTCTTGGCAGAGTCCATGAGTTTATGTCAGGCATATAAACAGCCCTTAATAGCAAACCAAGTACCCCAAATCGTGCAGCAGCCGCTGCAGTATATCCTGAGGCATCGAGCCTTTTCAATGTTCAACAGTCGACCAGAGCTGCTTTTCCAAAAGCCTAACAGTATCTTTACCTGAAAAAATGAGCTTGCTTTGGAAATCAAGCCAGCTGGCGACATGTTGTCTGGTTACAAAGAGCAATGTCTATGGCAGAACATTATAAAGCAGATCAGCACAAAGTAGGGGACGAGAAATGCTATATTGCTTCAATAGATCTATTTTTTTAGTTAAAATGATCCTCTAATCCACAAGTCAGTACTTTGTAGAATCGCCTTTTGCTGCAACTACCAATGCAAGTCTTTTGGGGTGTATCTCTATCAAAAGCTTGACTAAAAACACTGAAAGTTTTGCCCATTTTCTCAAAGCTCAGTCAGATTGGATGGAGAGTGTCTAGGAATGTACATTTTCAACCTTTACCAAAGATTCTAAGATGAATTCAGTTCCGTAGAAAGGTACTGCCACCACCGTGCTTCACAGTAGACCACATTTTATCACTCAAATTCCACCTTTCTGTTTGTTTTCTACAGAAATAGAAGAGCACTGTTTCTTTTATAGCACAGAGGTTAACATAAAAGACAGTTTGTATGAAGCAGCTGTGATGGAAACTCTTTGTTGCTATGGTGCATTATGGAACAAAACAGGCAAAATTTGTCAAAATTTTATTTTTAGCATCAATAAAATACTAATAAAGATAAAATCTACTGGTTTATTTGTGATCCACCCATAGAGGTTTGTGGTTCAGTTGTTAAAACTAGAGCATAAAGAAAAATTTTATAGGAAAGCACATTTATCTGAAACTTCAAAGCCTTCGAAAATCTGTCAAATCATGCACCTTCCTTTCATCAAAGAATTCAGTCTGAGTCATCATCTGTCTCGTTTGAGTGTGGAAAAAAAAAGTCCCTCATTGGGGGAAAATATCAAACGTAAAATCTGTCGATGGCAGAGATAAAAGTCTCTCATCGTCATGGCTTTTGGAACACAGTAAGCAGTGTGGTGTCCAAACCCCCGTAGTGTAGGCGCCTGTCAGCGCCGCGCTTTTGTGTGTACATCAAATTGCCAACATCATCGTTAGTCTCCGAGTTTAAACGACAGAGAAAATGCTGAAATGTCTAGGCTTTTTCTGTGTGCCAGTTGGCGGTGATTGACAGCCGGCTCCGTCTGAGGTGAATGTTTGAAGTGGGCAGTTAGAAAAAAAACCAAAAAAAAACAACAGTGGTGTCTCTTTTGCACTTTAAAGACGCTTTAATAAGTCAAAGATTTTGCCCGTGTAGGAGATTTGAGTGGTTTTGCATCATTAGTTTAATAGAGTTCTCTGTGTTTTTCACCCTGTCGTGACTCTCCTCCCTTTCTGGTATGTCCTCTCTTCATCTCTCGTCCTCCATCTGTCTCATACAGCCGAGTCAGGAAACCGAAGCTTCACTTAAGGTGAATTAGTCCCTTTCTTCATTGTCTCTTTTTCTTTTCCACCTCCCTTAGCTGCTCACAGTCTCCTGTGTCTTTAAAAATCCTGACCTTGAAAAAGAAGATAGAAGCTGTCTTTTTCACTTCCTTAAGTGTGTAGGCGTGTGTGCATGAACTAGGTGCAGTGGTTATTGTAGTTCTAAAAAAGGTAGCGATATTGCATAATATGCTGTGGGTTATAAGACTTTTTTATTTGATTTTGTTGCAGGAAAACTCAGCATAGCTCTTTGGACCAGAGCTCACCCCCTCAAGCGGCGCTGTCGGCGTACACGCATCCAGTGCTGGGAGCGTTCGACTCAAAGGACGACTTTCCTCTGAGGAAAACAGGTAAAGAAATAAGACATTTTTTACTTATACAAGAAGTAAATTGGCTTTCGAGGACCAAAAGCCTGAATTTGGGAGTCAGACGCAGGAGGATTAATGAGCATGGCTGAAATGTTCTTAACTGGAGATATGAAAAATGTATTTAATGGCTTCTTTTGAACCATTTTAATGTAAATGAAGGCTGAGGGAAGATAAGAGCACCCCTCTGGATTGAAAAAGTAGAAACTTTGACACCACTGAAAGTGTTTTAGAAGAACCGATGCAAAAAAGTGGTTTCATCCACTACCCACAAACCTTATTAGTAGGAGATATTTTTGATGATAAAAGACATGTTTCTTTAACTTTTCCATTCCTTGTCAGGTTTGAACTGCAAACTGACATGACACCCCAATAGGATAATAAATAATTATTTTGTACAATAAAAATTATAAATTGTTTTCCTTTTTTTTTTTTTTTTTTTTTTTTTTTCAAATAAATCGCTGAATAAAGTATCCCATGTATTTATGTCCGACTCCCTTTTGCTGCAGTTGAAGCCTCAAGCTTCTTGGGTTTCAATCTACCAGCTTTACATATCTAGACATTGAGATATTTGTGCCCATTCTTCTTTGCAAAATTTTTCAAGTTCAGTCAGATTGGATGGAGAATGTCTGTGAACATCAGGTACCACAGATTTTGAAATGTATTTAGGTCTGGACTTTGACTGGGCCATCCAACACATTATGTTTTAAACATGGCACTGTGGCTGTGGCTGTATGTTTAGGGACATTGTCCTGCTGGACGGTGAACCTCCACCCCATTTATACCACACTCTCCTTGCCCTTTACTGATTAGGTGTCTCCTGAAGGCAGTTGGATTTTATAGAGGATTATAGTGTAGGCTTGGAATAAAATGTCAGTATTGTTTAAATTTGTAGTTGCAGTGTAAGAAAATGTTAAACATTTCAAGGCCTATAAAAACTTTTATGAGGCAACACTTATTCGTGATCACTGTTCTGTTAAACAAAATGGTTCCTGATCGCCCTGGTGCCCTAACAGGCGTGAGAAAACTATCATTCTTGCTTTCTGGACTCATCGGCTCGGCCCATCTGCTCGCACCAAGGCCAGCCAAGCTGCGATGACTCAGTTAGCGTCAGCAGCTGCTTCGGCTGTACAGCTGTCTGTTTTCACCACTGGAAGCCAAACCCCGCGCACACCGCTCTGAGGCCCACCTGCTGAGATATGCAGAGAGAAAACTCAGAGTTTGGACTTTTAGGAATTTTTCCTCTGAGATTTGTTCATAACACACATGGTATCATTCTTCTTGGACGAAGAAGGAAGCCTGATACGTACAAGTGCTCTTGGAAGACGTTTGCTGCTGATCTGTGCGTCAGTCAGTTTACAGCCAGCTGTTGAGGAACTACTGTGTAAATAGTTAGCAGACTGTGATGGTATTAGGCCGGCCTTCACAGATATGAATCATGTTGAAGAGGAAGTGAGTGACAGCACTCGACACATCAGTGCACTCCTCGCGTCATGCCTGACGCTTTTTCCCCCAAAGTTGGTCTTTTATCGATGCAAACTCTAAATGCGCATTGAATGCTCTGCGTCTGTGCAGTGAGATGATGCGTACGGTTTATTACAGCAGGGCTTTGTCATAACGGCGCTCGGTGCACAGAGGACCACTTTGAATGCTGTGACAGGAAGTCTGCAAGGCCTTCATTACAGAGGCATGCTTGTCATGCTGACCTTCCCTCTGCTGCTCATACAGCACATTATTACACACAGACATTATCATTCCACACTTATAAAATGAGCACTAAGATCAATTGAAGACTTTAATGTTCACCAGTTGATTCAGTGGCAGAGTAGCTTCACATTTTTCAGTTATTATTCCATCTCTGCTCTGGTTTTAAGCCTAAACAATCCCAGGTTTGTTAAATTGATCTTATTTAACCTTCTTACTGATACAGTCACACTGTAGCTGTGCTAAACCTAGAATGTTTTTACATTCTGTTTAGATTCTGTTTACAATCATTTATCATCAGTTATTTAACACAGCTGTGAATGGATGTTTTAGCAAATTCATTCAGGTAAGATTGGTCGAAAAAGTTACAAAAAAAAAACAACACAGCTCCAATCTTAGATCATACAGGTTTCAGTTATCAGGTTAAATGCTACAGCTCATCACAGGATGAACAGAAAATGGCTGATTAAGAATTGCTTGTTAGGATCAGCTAAGTTATATGACAGCAAAGTTTAAGTTTGCAAAATTACTTTGGATAAACAAGACTTCTGAAACAGTGTTGCTGATACATATTTGACCATAATGTGGGATGATATTAGGAAGTATCACTGATAAATATAGTGGTTATGATATCAGTGGTGATAAATCAACGTATTCTTCACTCTCCTCTCTCTCATGTACGTTCAGCTGACCATCTGATAATCATCATCTTGGGAACTGTAATCCACTAGGCAAATATCTTAATAAAAAAACGTCTTTTCCAATGTTAGTATTGCATAGATGACACAATACATATAGAGAAAATGAAGTGCACCATGTCAACACCAACATCTTGAACCAAATGTTATGCACGGTAGTGGAGTTGTGATCATCTAGGCCTTCTTTAGAGCCACAGAACGAGTGAATTTTGGTGTTATGAACAGACTCTGAGCGCTATAGAGCCAAATAATCTATGGTCAAATGTGAGGCCATGTGTTTGACAGCGGAAGCTCAGTCTAAACTGGGTTTGGAAAAGGACATTGAACCCAACGTTTGTAGCAGCAAATCCACAACCGAATGACTAAATAAGTAAAGAATCCATATGGTGCTGCAGCCCAGTCTTTAGGTGTCAGTATCTTTGTTTATGATTGTCTGACTGGACCTAGACTGATTCAAACATGTAAATCTTTACATGTGTGACTGTGCCTCAGGGGAAAAGAACAAGTTGTCTTCTAATAACAGGGTTCAGTTTGCACTCCCTCCATATGTTTTTGTGGCTTTGAACAAATACAGTGAAATCCAACTTAGTGGCCAAACTCCAAATTGCTTCTCTCTGTGAATGAGTGGTTGAGAGTCACACTTATTGCACTTTGTTTTGCTGAAAGATTTAACTATGAATATATATATATATATATATTTAAAAAAACATTTGGTATATGATGCATTCACTGCAATAATATTTCACATACAACTGTCTCAAAGTGGAACCACATGCAGCTTTTTATGCTGGAAGTTCAAATTAAAGTTTATGTTCTATTGAGGAAGATTTAAAACCCTGGAATCAGGTCTAAAACAAATAGCATTTACTGTGTTTTGGCACTTTATACCAAATTAAGATCTAAGTTTGTACGATGAGTGTGTGAAACCATTATGTTTAGCGTTTTGCTCAATAAAAGAAGCAACGGGCCATTTATTACAACAGTGAAGTGCTGAAAAATAAAATTTTAAAATGCTTGCAAATGCTAGCTTTGGGGAAGTCTTAACCCTGCAACCTAAATCTGTTGTCGGCTGTGGGTGTGAATTTCATGGTGTACTGTTGCAAATTCCCCTTAAAGCTGCAGTAACACAAAGAAACACATGGGGAAATAATGAGAACCTTTGATTCAGCGTAAAATCCAGGAAGTATTGTTCTGTCCTGTGGAGCATAAACACAAAAACTACATGTGAACTGTGGCTGTCTTTCATCCCTGTCCTGCAGATGTCTTAACAACGCCAAGTGACTAATGTCAGTGACTCAATGGTGTCACAATAAAAGAGCAATAGTTTAGTGGTAGACGAAACAGGCCTGAACTTGAATTTTATTGAGACTTTATGTGACAGATCACAGGAGACGGTACCGTCTTCTGCAACTTTTAAATAGATGATGGGTAGAGATAAATACAAGACAATCCTGGAAGAAAACCTGTTAGAAACAACAAAAGGTTTGGGACTGGACCCTAAAGATAAAGACAGAGGAAAAATAGAAGCTTAGATTAAAACAAATTCATGTGTCAAAATCTTAATCCACTGAAGAATCTAAGACTTGAAAATGCTCTATCTGGTCTGACTGAGCTTAAGATGTAGTTCAAAGAAGAATGGGCAACAATGTCTAAATACGCAAAGCTGGTAGTGAAATCTGTGTCTGCATCAAAATGTGGCTTCACTACATATTGACCCAACAAATGCATGGCACACTTTCCCCATTTTTAATTGTTTTATTTGGTTTTTTTAAGCTGTTGATCATTTTCTTTTCCCAATTAAGTACCATGTTCATCACATAAAATCCAGATTAATAACATAAATTTGTGGTTGTGATAAATCTAAACAAGTTTAAGAGATAAAATACTTTTTTAAAGTTCTTTAAGTAATCAGCTGTTTTCACTGTTGATTGAATTAATTTAGGACATGATATGATAAGACATTATTTGTATTATTAGAGTTTGATTTTGACCTTACGTCATCTCCAGTAGGGGGGGTCGTTAGCTGTAAGCCGACTCCTCTTGGGACACATAATTACTTTTACTTATGTTTAATCCTGAAACTCATGTTTTACAGTAATCTCTTTAACTTTTATGCTTCGAACACAACGTCCAGATAAGACGGCGTGCATTTCTTCCATCTTCTGCGCCGCTGATCCACTTATCTAATGTATCTCACATGTACAATGTTTCTCGGAAGCTCTGCTGATGAGCTGGAGCAAATGAGCCTATTGATTTCCATACAGTAAATCTCCTTCCTTCCCATTTATTGGCAGAGCGGCACGACTTTCCCCATCACGCCTCCAAGGAGCTCGGGGCTCCCTCCTGTCAAACAGATGAGCAGCTGATCAATATGTTTTCTATCAAAAGCAGTTTCCTCATCAACTCCTTGTTGAAACATTGAGTAGCACTCAGTCATTTAATCTAAACGTCATATCCTCTTAATGGATTTATCAAAGTGTAAGGACAGAATCTTTTTGAGCCTTTAATAAGAAAAAAAATTAAGGTTAGCTCTTTCTAGGCCTTTCTTACTTTGTCCCAGCAACAGGACCACAGAGGAAGAGGACATAGTTTAAAAATTCTACTTATTCTGGGTCATAAAAGTTGCAAAGTGGGACAGTGACCTTTGCTGTAATGAAGCGCAACACCCGCCCTTGCCAACGGTTGCTCACAATGTGTCCATAAAGGCTCAACAATGAAGGCGAGAGGAACTAATCCCAGAATAAAAGAGAGAAGTGGGAATTTAGAGGAAGTGAGAGAAAGGAGGGCATAGAAGGAGGTGAAGAGGTGGAGGAGAGAGAGGGGGATCTGCAGCGAAATGCCAGCATCAGCAGTAAAACCAGTCTGGGCTCTCTGCAGCGAACATGTTTGCATGTGTGCAAACTGTCGCGCTTCTGCCCAGTCGGCATTAACACCCTTCAAAGTCACTCTGTCCTGAGGTGAACGCCCCACAGTGACCAGTGCCCTTCAAACCCGCACCGCCATGTCTGTCTCCTTCACTCTCCTTCCATCGTTCTCCAGGTTTCAGCTCATAACTTTGTTTCTCCTTCCACTCCATCATTTCTTAACCCATAAATGTTTCTTTTTATAATTTTAAGTTGGGATGCTGGGGTGGCGCAGGGGCAAAGCACAGCCCACGTATAAGAATATTTGTTTTAAAATATCATAAATGTGCTCAGCCTTAATCGATTAATCAGATTAATTGTGATTAATCAATTACTAAAATACTTAACTAATTTATTAATCACGGAGTATTTAGACTCAAAAGAAACTATATGTCAAAACACATATTACATACATACACATTTAAGATAAAAACAACCTTTGATTTAGCCCAAATTCCTCAAGTTGCATGGTTTTAGTTTCACTTGGTTTATGTTTGTTGTTATAAAACCAAATTGATTTATTTGCTTATTTGCATCATTGCATGCATTCCTAATATAACAAGACTTCAGTGCTTAAATAAAAAATGTGTAGAATGTGCCATTTTTTATCATATCTATAGTCAGAATAATTGATAACCTAACCAATTACTGAAATATGAATGAGTTGCAGGCCTAAAATGTGAAAACAGATTTTCAAACAAACAGCAAATGTACTAATATACAAGTTTTTATGCTTAAAAGTTGAACAAAATGCAGAAAAACCTTTTCTTCATGAGACCTTTCCTTATCAAGACATTAAGTCACTACCAGATGTTGTGTGCAGCTGTTTTTGATCAGCTGATTACTGATCTGCAAATGTGGCCACCTGAACGAAAGCAAACATTTTGGCAGTTTACTGATCTGGAGCACTAAAGCGTGTGTCTATAAAATGCCAACCAGGATTTTAGTAATGTTTGAGCAGCTTCTGTGGCTGCCCATCAATGTGGAAACGTTTAAAATTCCATTTGCAAACTATTTGGAGTCAGTCTGTTAGGCGAGATAAAGATTATTCTAAAAGGGAAAATGTTAAGCTGTTGCAAATCTTTCCTGGATAAAGTTTTAGCCAGTTCACCTGGAGGACAGACAATTCAAGCTCATGGAAGTCTGACTGGATAAGCAGTCTAACTTTTTTGGAGCGGTTGTCGGTAAAAAGCCTCTTCTCTCTGAAATGAAGGTGACAGCACAGACTTCTAAAACAATTTCCTTTGTGCTACAGCGCCTCTAATTCACAGCAGGAGCTAAAATACAGATGTGAATCCACAAGGAAAAGGCTGCAAAAGAAAATACTTATTGCATTAGACAGTAGTCTAATAAATAAATGATGTCACCTTTAAGAACTTCAATAAATATTAAGCTGTGTTTTGAGAAGTTGAGGAAAATCTCCTCTAACAGTAACGGCTCTCAAACGGATGCCGCCCTGGGTGATCCCCTTCTGCTGCGCCCAGAATATATTGGGAACACGAGGAGATTTTATAGGTCTTAATAAAAGCTGTTCATGGCAAAAATATGTTAAAAAGACATTTTTTATTTGAAATATAAAAAATGTTTTTATAAAAATCTCTCTCATTTCATGGTGAACAGGAAGTAGCTCTTGGGAACTGGACTTCAACACTCCTGGTTCTGTTCAGATTTTCAGTTGTTGTTTTTTTTATTTTTAACTAGAGATGATATTATATAGTTTAGACTCCTTAATAGAACTCCAGTAAAATCTTTACTGCCAAATAAATGATCAGATTAGATACAAACTACAGTGTCATTAACCAACCAGTCAGTCTCAGTCAGCCATCTTTACGGAGCTAATTTGGTGACAGAGGAGAGAAAAAACAAAAAAAACTTATGGCAACAACTTAGCTCTTTGGAACGACTGACTTATTTTTGTGGGAATTACTTAATTACAACAAGTCATGGCCACAAGTTTCATTTTTTTCCTCCCATGTCAGACAGGCTCAGTAATGTTGAGATGTTCTGTAGGATTTGTTTATACTAAGTGTACAGTTCATGTTAACTTGACTGACTAATATATAATTCTTCTTCTGCCCTTAAACAAATCCTCCAGATATGATTTTCAAGAGACTGCTTGGAAATTTTATTTGCACTTTAAATATCAACTCTGTTAAAATCATGTATTTTTTGTGGGAAGATTATGTGCATCCATTTTAACTTTTTTGTAAGACCATTTTATAGCAAAAATAAAGTTTAATAAAAGCTGTCACTTTGACTATCACTATTTGTAAAAAGGTGTAGCAAAATCAGTAACTTTAGGCTGCAACAATAAAAAAAATAAATAAAATGTTGCAGCCTCCTTGAAGGACTGACTTTGGGCCAGATGGACAGAAAATATTTAAAGTTTTCCAAGCATCGATGTCACCCCATAAGGCTGGCGCCCTGGGCAGGAAGCCATATTCTCTGTATCCAAAGCTGCCACTTCAGGTCAGGAGATGCTTTCTTCCAAACTCATAAAGTCGGTTGTAGAGGTTTATAAATTCAGTCTACCGTTTTCTCACATGCTGACTTTTAATGTTGACTTAAATAAACGTTGACACAATGATATTTATCGAAGGTTTTATTAATCTAATTTAAGACCCTGATGAGAAACAGATGTTTTTTTTAATGATGTGATATTTAGGATCTGAGAGAAAGTATACAAAATTATGCCAGTACAGTTATGAAATCCACTTTATGAAACATCTGTTGTTGATCAAATAATTGAAAACATCTGTGTTGCACAACAGCCAGAAAACATCTTAAAGAAAGTCAGTACATGTTGTGCCTGCTTTATACTGCAGATTGTAAAACATATATTTTCATATGCTGTAGGTTTTATTTGCTTCTAATAAAGTAAAAAAAAAAAAAAAAATGATTTTAATTTATTTTTTCTAATTAGTAATAATCTCCATATTCGGATTCTGTCAGCAATAAAATATTTGATGTGATCTTTAATGTGCACCTATAATTTTCTGCTGGTCTCCCACAGTCGGACCCGATGCTGCTAATGCATAGCGTTTTACCTCGACTGACCTCATCTCTGCTGACAGACACCAGAGGAGTTCACTCCACTTATCAGGAAGCCCTTTTATTAAATAATAATTGAGTCTCACAAGTTCAGCTGCATTGTTCCCCTAAAACTAAGTGTGTATTTGTAAAAGCACTTGGACATGATAGGTTCACAATAGGTTCTCTCATCCCCTCTTATGTGAAGGTATAATGAGAGCTTTGCACTTCTTTGAAGTACATAAAAACTTTGGTGCTTCTCTTCGATTTTAATGACCCAGAATAAATCTCGCAATGCTGAATAAATCACTACTGTACACAAAGAATCAATTGCTTCCACTTGGTTGTACCAAAATGCCCCACCTCCTGCTCTGAGGCTAATGAACGTAGCAGAGTCTGCTTCATACAGGGTCATGGGACGAGCATTGGGTCAGCCGTGGGTCAGCCCTCCAGCTTTAACTGACTGAGGGGAAACCCGTGGAGGAGGGGAGGGAACTGCTACTGTTTGCCATTGTCTGGCAGAGAGACACCAAAGCAAAGTTTGTCCCAAAAAGGCCTTGCCCTGTCCATGACACGACTCCCAGAGTTTACCCTTTGCTTACCTCTTCTGCCCTCTGTGTGGATCTTGCGCCTGCCGCAAGGAACCTCCAACAAGATCGACCATCTGCAGTTTTAAACCGAGAAATCTGGACCTCAGCCTCCCTATTCCTTATTTGTACAAACCCTAGTTTTTTTCAATGTAATTGGAAGTGTCTGGAAACTAGCAGTGTTCATTAGTAAAGCATGAAGGTGGCATCATTAAGCACCGGGTCAAGAAAGCTGCCAGTTGGCTGCTTCCTCTATTGTTGCCGAGCCTCCCACTGTCACATGAAGATGGTTAACCTCTGCTTCTGAATCTGTTGGCCGGCTCATACTCAATGGCCTATAGGGACAAGCTCATTAGCACCAATAGCTGCTAACAAACAAGATCCCATTTATGCAACCCTGCAATCTACAATGCATCTGAGTAGCAGACAAACAGTTCAGAGAGTTTGCAGTTTTTTTACATTTTTGTGGGCCGTTCACAACCCAGTATGAGAGTCTGAGATGGAAATGAATCCAGCTCAGACTCTTTTGTGCTCCTTTTTGACGACCTGTATGTTTTTCTAATGAATTTGTATATCTGTACATTTTCTTGAGACACTTGGATATTAATGATTTGAGATGATTATAACTCGACATAAAACATTTCACCCCTCAGCATTTGCATGGTTGAGGAACCACAACTGCCTGCAAATATCTAAAATCCATAAATACTTAAAGCTCCTTCTAAGACACCTAAGCTGCCCTCTATAATAGTTCTAACCCAAAATACGTATTAACCGTTTTAGGATTAATAGAAGCTTTCCAATGTACAAAGTCTTAACTACACTTATGAGGGATGCAGACAATCAGTCTCAAGGAACATAAATACTCCTGCTGGTCCTGGATTGGCAATTTCATGTCAGAAAGCATTGGACCTACGTACATACAGTATTTCAGCTTCCCAAGATGCATTTCTTTCAATATTTGTACATTGAGGGTTGTGCTGTTGCCTTGCAGCAAGAAGGCCCTGAGTTTGAATCCCAGCCTGGAGGTCTTTATGAATTGATTTTGCATGTTCTCAACACTCACCTTTCTTCGACCTTAAAAGAACATGGCCACATGAATTTTGTTAAGTTTAAACTGAGTAAAGAATAATAATTTTGTAACTATGTCTTTTGGACAGAGGATACCAAATTAAATAAGTTTGACCATGAAGTAGTTGGTGTCAGTGTAACTCATGAACCGATTGACTTGCATGTAAGTGTTTGGGAGTGACAGTTAAAAAAACCTTTGCAGAAATAAGTGCTTGCAAACCTCAGTGAACTGAAGCAACATTGTAAAGAAATGAAGTTTTGAGTTTTTCTACGATGTCACTTCTCTGTTTTAAAACGTTTTTCCTCATTTGTGTCCCCTCAGCATCTGAGCCCAACCTGAAGCGCCGTTCATGGCTAAAGCAGAAAGTGACGGAGCGTCGAAGCAGCCCTCTGCTCCGCAGGAAAGACGGGCCGATCACTACCGCCAAGAAGAGATCGCTCGACATCGCTGGTGAGACAGCACAGTACAAGAAGTCGGCTTAAGTATTTCTCTAAAAACAACCAGTGTGCTTCAAATTTCCATGGATTTTACACAAAAAATCTATTTCTTCTTAACAATATAAATACATTTTTCGTGGTATTTTTTTTTACAAAGCATTTTCCTTTCATGTTGACTTGAGTGAACATTATTTCCAACGTGCACAGCATTCAAATAATGACATATTTTAAGTATTTTGTAACACCAATAAGATCAAGTTTGATCTATTATGAATCAGTTTCAGTATAGAAACATGTATGAGCTGCTCCATTTACTTTATGAAAACTTTCAGCACTAAAGCTCTAATATGAAACAGTTCTAACTTTTAGAGGAATATCAAACCTCACTTGCATTACAAATCGGATCTCCCAAATGTGCATTTCTTTTTTTCTTTATAACCTTAGAAGAAGATTTTGACATCTTTTGAACAGTTCATGCTCTGGTTTTGATTCAAAATGAACAAAATTTCACATAAAAATAGCTGAACAGCTAGATGAGGGCATACCATAGTGAAGAGAAGATAGGCCTGCTGATAAACGACAACATAATCGCTTCCTGTGGTTAAGATAGAGAGGAAGAGAATTACAGATGCAGTAATTCACTATACCATGAGGATTTATGGGAAGAAAGGCAAGAGCAATTGAGAGAGCAGTAATACTGTCATCAGGACACATGACCGGGTTCAGCTGCACGTCTGTGAGCCTCAACAATAACGAGCCTCCTGAATGGACATCATACAGCTGAGATGGTACGTTTGTATCCTTTAGGGAACTTTAGACTATGTGAGATGTGATGGGTATTTCATGGGTAGGAGCAGAGAAAACTGCTGTAATTTTAATGGATGCCAGTGTTGCTTTGGTTAGTTGACATGGCAAATACTGTTAGGTTTTATGTATTCTCACACATCCTCATGTTTCTACCAAAACAGGCAACACAAGGTTTTGGCTAATTTCCAAGTGAACAAAATGGGAAAAAATATGGTTTTAATGCTAGTTGAGGGAAAAAATCACCACTCACACATCACCATGCTGTAGCAAAGTAGGATTTTAGACTTTCCAAAATAATTTTTCGTTTTATATATATACTTGAATATGTACAAAACCAAAAAAAAAAAAAAAAATCCATGTTTGTGTTTCTGTGCTTCTGTTCATTGATACATGTGATTTGGTAAAAAAGAAAAAGAATTAGATACAATCTTACAATCCTAAGGAGGAAATATATATTCCACATAAAACTAAAAAGGTCTTTTTTGTTCATTTCTGGCCATTGCTGGTTTGTAAAAATATAAAGAAGTAAATTTTTACTACTGCAATTAATGTATCCATTTTCATGCAAGTCTTAAGTGCAAGTTTGCAAACTGCCTTTAATTATTATTTTGAAAACATGTTTGTACGAGGATTGTGAACAAACACGTTCCCTTAAATTATTTAATCTCGACAGGACGACAACTAAATAAAATTCCCACTCAGTCTTCAATGAATGCAACTCGTGATTATTATCTGTATTAAATGCCACCATTTAGTACAGATAATTGATAATTAAGCTCATATTTCACTGCTGCTTCCATTTAAATCTTTGCAGAAGAAAAGATTTCTCATGCTTTCAAACAAAGAGGCACTTTGTTTTGAAAGTCATAAAATTGAAGGGCTGGTGTTTCAGCTGCTTCCTGTGTGGGAACAGGGGAACACTGCTGCAGCACACATGATGGAGAGCTGCAGCTACCAGTACTGTCTCACCTTCTCTTTGAATATCTCTCTAAAAGGTGAAAAACACTTTGCTTGTTGAATAAAAACACAATTCTGCGCGGTGGTTTTTAAAACATTGGCTGCCACATGGCTTGTTAAAAAGTCTGAATCCTAGCCGTAGATGTCACCATGCATGCCATGGCTAAACATACCTGCATGTTTTAAGATACCAAAATAAGTTGATGCTGTATGTAGGTGATGTCACTGTAGTCATTATAAAGTTTATTATCTTTGTTTATTGATTTAAGATGATGACGTGGAGAGGAAAATCACTAAACAGTGATAACATTATTAAAGTTGAACAATCTCTGCAGATAGTCCACAGGGAAACTCTGTAATTAGATTCGCACTATCAGCATGATATCCAGTGACATAATGTATTAAATTGAATCTTCTTGCAAAAGAAAAAAAAATCATGCAACAAATTATTTTATTTGGCTTTAGCTTCTAAAAGTCATATAATTTCCTGGTAGACTCATTAGTCAACAGTTAGCTGCTTGTCAGCATATTAAACCATTCCTGTCATGTGTTTCTGTGCTGTGTGTATTACAGACTCTGCATGCAACAGTGCGCCAGGCTCCGGCCCCAGTTCCCCCAACAACAGCTCCAGTAACATCCCCAGTGAAAACGGGATCCCGATCTCCACCAGCCCAGGAGAGGTGAGCAGCATGGCTGCACACGCGTGACTCCCTCTGACTGCAGACACACATTCGTCTTCCCGGTTTATGCAATGCACAGACTGTCGTCATAGTGACCACAGAGTCATTATAACCTAAGGTTGTGATAAGATTAGATTTTCTTTTTATTTTTACCAAGCCATTGATTTGTTCATCAAGCTTTATGATATTTTTTAAATTCTCTTTTGTTTCCCTCAGTAAATGCTTTTATAAAACTTTTCCCTTTTAAAGACAGTTTTTGAATGAGCTTTCTTTCTTCTTTCTTTTTTTTTAATCTCCTGCTAGGATTTTTCATGTTTTCTTTTCAGCATATCCATCGATACTGGCATCAGTTTTAAATGAAACAGAAAATAAAGAAGTGACTCATTTTGCCCATTCACACATCAAAACACTTGGTCTCTGACCTTTATTTGATTTTTACAGAAACAAGTTGCTTCACAGAAATTGCTGTTTATTGACCAGCAGGAAGTGAGTTTTCACTTCCACTGCATTTAATGAACATGACAAAAAAAGATTCAGAATTTTTTTATGTTTGACTGGCTAATAACCAGCGACCTCTCAGAGATGTAATTAAAGCATCATTTCTGAACTCTGTACAAATGTTTTCCTTCATGTCTCTGGAAAACAAGAAGAAATCTTGTCTGTTAGAGGAGAGAAAAATAAAGCAAGCTCTGGTTTTTGGTTGCACGTTTCAGAACTCTAGAAAACAACAGTCAGTGTAAATATCCGTGAAAAGGTTTCTGTTAACAGATTGTTTTGGTGCTTGTGTGCTCAGGTCTCTCTGATTCAGAGGCTGGCTACCAGGGATGGCTCACTCAGCCAGCTGTCTCTCTACACGTCACCTTCTCTGCCCAACATCACTTTAGGCCTGCCTGCCTCTGGACCTGCAAACTCTGTGAGTGAACAAGCTGACCAGGATTAATGACCCACACTGTCTTGATTGTTACTTTAAGGAATAAATTTAAAAACACGGGAAACTGATTTAGTGTGTGACAGAATGAGCGGTTTCTGAAACAGGCGCTGAGTTGTATTTTTGGCAAGTGGGTGTACAGTATATCAGATTTTTGGCATGACCATCTCTCTCCATCTCTCTGCCCACGTGTCACTTTTTGACCGTCCTCCCACTCCGACTGTCTGCCTCCCTCTTTTCTTCTCCGTCTTCTCGTGTCTTTCCGTCTCCGTCTCTTTTGTAGGTGGTATCGGGACACCAAGATGGCGAGAGTCATCTGGCGCTGCCAGCGTTGCAGCCAGGCATTCCACTGGCCCCGGCTTTTCTGCCCACCTCCCACCTGCCGTCCTACTTGGCCTCGTCGGCGTTGGACAGGGACGGGCCTGGAGGGGGCGCAGCTGGTCACAACCCCCTCCTTCAACACATGGTGCTAATGGAGCAGAGCCACGGCTCAATGGGTCAGCAGCCACCGCAACATTTATATAAACCTTCTTATTTTCATCTTAAACTCTCCACTTGTTTTTTCGTTAGCATATTTTTATTTACTTCAAAGAATTGGAACAATCATTGAAAAGTCACACATTGTGCATGTTTATTGTTGTAAAAATGTAAAGTTCAGTTTCTCAGAGAAAATAATTATGTCAGCACAATTAAAAACTGACAGGCTGCTAAACGTTTAAGGAAGCTTGTTTTACTTTATAGGTTCTGTTGGATCTTCTTCTTTTTAATACTCCAATGATTCTTAAATTTTGCCAGCAGAGCTTTTGAAAGAGAGTTGCTTCAAATTTCTCTCTAGACAGTTATATGCTCTTTTGTCCTTTCACTTAACTTTCCATTTGTATGTTTGGATGCAGTGTCCTGGAAACAGCCAGCATCTTTTACTAATGAAATTTCATGACTTTTCCTTCTTCACTGGTTTATTGATCTTTTGTTCTGTTCTTATTATGTGTGAAACTATTTTTTAGGTTTTAAGCCAAAAGCATCAAAACTGTTATTAAGAAACACTTAAAACTTATGAATTTGGGAGAAGTTAACTTACTTATAAAATGTTAAGTTTATTAATTTATTTACTAGGCTGTGATGATGATATTTTAAAATATTAACAAGCACTGTTTGGTTGTTGCCTTGGAGGAGAGTTAATAGGTTGCCTGTTTTATGAGCCTTAGTCCATCTGTAAGCTTGCAAAATAAAATTTGACGCCGCTCAGCAATAAGAGGATTTCTTGTTTTTTCCACAGTCGGTCTGGGTGGCCTGCCTCTCCCGTCTCCCACCGTCTCCAAGCTGGTGCGGGGCCACCGTCCCCTGGGAAGGACCCAGTCGGCCCCTCTGCCTCAGCAGCCGTGCGGACAGGCGCAGGCCCTGCAGCAGCTGGTGGTCCAGCAGCAGCATCAGCAGTTCCTGGAAAAGCACAAGCAACTGTTCCAACAGCAGCAGCAACAGCAGCACATCATCAATAAGGTATCTCGCCATGTCCAATGCGCACTTCGTCAAAGAAGCATCCACACACCTGTCTCGGACTGAAACGGCAGCAAGTTATAGTGCTGCAAATCGGAAATATTTCAAACCACGGATAGTATCTGATATCTGTGTTTTCAGACTCGTTCCCCAGACTGTATGAGGAAAAAGAAACCTGAATGAAATGAGAAATGAAAAACTCTGTCTCCTCTGAAGCAACATGTGAATAGAATCGACTGGAGACTTTTGCTCAGTACTTCATGTACAAGTGCATTTGAATCACCTGCAAATGATTTAGTTAATGTGCTTGAATCTTGTTTGCCGTCCGCAGGCCGGATGAATCAGCCATCAATCAGCAAGTCTTTAGTCTTGTTTTTTATTTTCTGTGTGCGCGTGTCCCTGCTTCCTGCCGTCACCGTGGCAACCAGGCACGTGGGGTGGGGGGAAGTCGCTACCATGTAAGGTCAAACAGGAAGTATGACTCACGGCATCGCTGTGGAAGTCTGTGTTTGTTCGATCTGAGAGATGCGGCGTGACGGGAGGAGATGCTTGTTTGTGGTGCAGATGCGTGTGTGTGTGTGTGTGTGTGTGTGTGTGTGTGTGTGTGTGTGTGTGTGTGTGTGTGTGTGTGTGTGTGTGTGTGTGTCTGAAGTTCCTCAAGGAATACGGTCCATCGCTTTGTGTTCTCGGGCTGCACGTTGCTCCCTGCGCTTCCACACTCAAGGTTAATTAAGTGAAGCTCAAGTGCAACTTAAGGTTGTTTTTATGCTGGATTAAAAGTTGCTCATGTCTCCCAGGCAGTTTACTTTCTTACTTATGGAAATCTAACTTCAGTGTCTAATTTAATTCTTCTTTAAACTTCTCCAAATCTCACTGCCTCTTTTCCTTGCTCTTCTTGATTCTCTTTGTTAATTTTATCCTGTGGTGACTAATTAGGCCTCTTTTGGTTTTATTTAGGGCCACCAGAGTAAACAGGAGTGAATTTCACATTTTTAAAACTTTTTATTACTGTGGATGCATGTGTCATACTCTCTGTTCACAATTATGAACTGGTTTTTTTGTGTGTTTATCTCATAAAATCCTTGTAAAATACAAAGTAATTGTAAAAGACAAAAAGCATAAAAGTTCAAGGAGTGTGAATATTTTTGTAAGGCGCTGCATTCAGGCAAAGTTTCATAATGTAGTTATTCTAAAACAATAAGCTAACTTTTGCTTTACTGTAAGTCATCTTCATGGCAGCTTTTTTCACTGATTGCTTTGAAACTGTTGAAAATGTCTTCATGGAGGGAGGTTTGCAAAATCCATAAACCACAACCTCTAATCATAGCTTTTTTTGAGTGCATACTGAAATTATACTGTCCATGTGTGAAGTGGAATCCCTTCCTTTATTCTGTGTGACGGTTTGACGCAGATGAATGTTAATTAGATTTTTACGACAAGCATTCATTTGGATACCAACCTCAAATATCCACACATAATGCAGTCCAGAGTAGATCATGCCGTGTTTGCTTTCCATCGGTTTGGAGTGAACGCGTTTGCCTTTGTTCTGAATGCAACAAGAATTTAGGTTTTGGTTCTGTCATGGATAATTACTACTGTGATAAAATTCACACACATCAAAAGTTCATGTTATGCATAAAAGGAAGCTTTTTGTTTGTGAACAAAAATAAATAAACCTCTGTAACTCAACAGAATGGCCAAAATATAAATGAGTCAGAAAATATACGACTCACTTATTTTCTGTTAATATTTCAGATCATAGTATGAATAATTGTGCAGTTTGAAGTTATATGCTGTTTCTTATTTTGCTAGCTATTCTCACTTATAGTGTGACATGTTTAAACAACATCCAACCTTTATTTTTATTTGCATTTTTCATGTTTCTCTCATTAAACATGGCAGTAGAATGACATGTTACAGCTCTGAAGGTAATTTTTTTGTCATTTCATTGTACAAAATTATAACATTTTTGTGACAAATTATTACCCCAGTGTTACTGGAAACTAAAAACCTGAAATCGACTTTGATTAAATAAAACCAAATAAAACTTTTTCTTGTTTGTATAACTTTAGGTTTGGTCAGAGTAATGACATTAGATTATAAATAAGAAACTTTAGATCAGATGCAAACAATATTCTTCTCTTGATTGACACTTTTTTTTTACTTTGGTAAAAAAAAAAATCTGCCTCACAGATGATGGAAATGATGTAATCGGAGAACTTTTATTTCCAATTTAAGTAGTTATGCTAACAATGGCTGAAAACTTTCTTGTCAGTTAAATTTTGCTTGTCCATTTAGGACCAGATATATGATATATGTTTGTATAACAGGTTGAATTCATACGCAGGTGCTTTGAATCAAATTTGGGCCATTTTAATTATTTAAATTAATTTCAACGCTTTAGTTTCTACTGGACTTGCTTTGCACTGGCATTAAAACTGTTTCGTTTTAACATGTTACTCCTACTTTCATTGTATTTCACAGAACGTAAAGCAAACCTTATGTGCAACCCCTTTTCTGGCTCGGCCACATTTTAGTCAAGCCAGCAATAAAAAAGGGTGTCGGGGGTTAGAGGGAGTGAGATGGGGGACTGAAGCAATCAATCCTGGAAAACCTCCAACACGAACTCACTTTCCACTCTTAATTACATGAAAGGGCTAAGGCAATACCATGATATATTAAAGTGATATTGATGTGCAAGTATAGGCCTGTTAGGCAGATGGATACATTGAGTCAACAGGTGTCAAGTGTTTGTGTATAAAATCACCTCTTCTTTCCGCTGCATGCTGTCCTCATCTTCCAGCTTACTTGGCAGGGCTTATTTAACGCCTGCCCCCTTTATGCTCCTTACCCTAGCAATTATTTTTTTGTCCAATAGGGGAAAAAAACTGGAGTAGAAAGAGGGAAAGAGAGCAGAACATGAAAGAAAAGACGAGTGAGAATCAGTGCAGCAGGACTGGTTGAGTGTTTTGAGTTTGTTTGGAGAAAAGGGACTGGGATGAGGCAAGAGCCTGTTCTCTGACGTCAATAGACTGTTCCCTGGGCAGCATGCCAGCCATGTGTGTGTGTGTGTTTATGTGGATGTGTGTGCGATCCCTGCACACAAACTGGTCCAGTCCAATCATGACCTGCACATCAAGGTTGAGTTCTCTGACGACAGCGACGGGGACAGCTGCCACAACAAGATTACAAGAGTCACCCCTCCGCAGTCCCTGCGTCTCTCCCTCGTGCCCCTTAGCTCAGATTTTCTGGGTTCAAACAAGGTGACCTTAAAAATGAAATTACAAGCAGGCAGAAGGATTCTGTCACAATGTTCAGAACAGACAGTCGGCGTGAGCCAGAAACGCATTTGCCTTTAATTACTTCTTAGGAGTCTTTCCTCGCATATTATGTCTTTTTGGAGGATGTGTTGAGCACGTCCTCAAATGTTTCTTATAAACAGAATGAAGTATGTAACTGCTAAGATTTTTGAATCTGCTGCATAAGCTACACCCTGTTCTAGTTTTCCCAACTTTACCTTCTGGGAGTTCTCCATGTTCCGACTCTAGTCTGCCCTCTAGTGGCCTCTTGTAGTAAAAGGGTGAAGCACACAGAGAGTGTCGATCTCTGTGTGAGGTTATAACGGAATATATTTCTGGGTTTGGGTCTGGGTTCAGAGTACAGATCAGGTTTATCTCTGTCTGGTTAATGTTAGTTTTATGTTTATTTAAACTGAAGGTCTCTTATGTTGTTTTTGAGCTTAGACTCATCGATCAGTTATTTTTGGGATGAAAGATTACTTTTGGGCACAAAGTTGTAGAATATATTTTCTTCATGCAGTTTTATTTCAGAAATCCACTTTTTTTTGTATATTATTTTATGGGCTCTAGTGGCCGTCATTTGACAGTAGGTAGACAGGAAAGCAGGCATTGAGAGAGGGGGAAGACATGCGGTAAATGAGGCGGTCGGGAGTCGGGAGTCGAACCGGCGACAGCCGCAGCGAGGACTCAGTCCTCGGTACGTGGGTTGTGCTTATCCCTTGCACCATCACTGCACACCCAGAAATCCACTTTTTAAAGGTTTTTCTTACAACAGTTTTTTTCTATTGTAGCCCCTCAGATTTTGGTGAGATGTTTTTAGGTGTAGCAGGTTTATTAGTTTAGGTGCCCTTAGAGGAGCAGTATTGTCAAATCGTCTTTTCTGACCTTTTCATCATGTACCTATACTGTTGTTTTGATTCTTTTTTGCATGTTTGAGAAACCTTTTCATCTCCTGTGGCAACCATTCAGCTTTGTAAAATGCCTGGTGGCCTGAGCGCCGCCTTCAAGGATGAAATTCCTCCAGTGCAGTTTTCTAACCTCCCAGCCTCCACCTCACAGAGCAACCTTTTCCTGTGACTCTCCCACTCGGGTCCTTCAGACTAGCCAGCATCAATTAGCAAACATCTGGTGGAACATCTCCTGAGCTTATTATACAAGCAACCTCTCATTATAATGCTGGTAAAAACATAGTTAAAGGCTTTATAGAGGAGCCACATTGTGATGACTTCATGAAGGCAGAGTTCCTGAAAGAACAAGAGTTTCTTAAGGAGACAGAGAGTCAATTTCAAAGTGTAAAATAGTTACTTGATTATGCCATAAAAGGCATGATGTGACTGCAAAACTCATAACTGTAAGATTCAAACTTCATCTCTCTCGTCTCCTCGTTCTCCAGATTATGTCCAAGCCTGGCGATCCGGTGTCAGCTGCCAGTTCTGGAGCCTCTGTGCCGGGTAGGCAGCACCAGAGTCACCCAGAGGAGACGGAAGAGGAGCTCAGGGAGCACCAGGGACTCACCTCATCCTCGTCGTCATCATCCACTTCGTCTGGGCCAGAAACCGGGTTGATACGGGGTCTGGTCATCAAGCAGGAACCGCCAGACCTCCAAGAGCAAGAAGAGAGGGAACAACGAGACCAGAGAGAGAGACAGGCTGAGCAGGACTTCATGTTCAAACAAGTAAGATGGAAAACTAAGAAGACAGAACATCAAAAATCACTTAAAATGTTTCTGTCTGAATTTATTTGAAAGCGATCATAGTTCAAAGTAGTCAGTGTCTCATATAAAGCATATGGTTGATTTTGGTTGCAATAGTAATGAATTAGATATGATTATGAACAGTTGGTTTTCAGGGTTTCCCCCAGTGTATTATAAGCATGGCGGCCCGCCATGCTTTGCTAGCCCCGCTGCCAGGCTAAGCGTTGCGCAGTTTTAGCCAATTGGTAATTTCCCCTCAGAAAGCAGGTGGAGAATCCGCGCTTTCTGATTGGCTGCCTGTCACATTCAGCGTTAAGCTCCCAGTCGGGGAAAACCCCTGATTGAATCGCGCACTCCACTCCCCACCCCTCCCCATGCCCCAACCGCCAGGCTTAGCAGGTTTTCTGGGGGAAACCCTGGTTTTGTTTTTAGATTCAGAATTTGATTCAATAGTTGGTTGATTTGACTGGATCCCTCAGAGCCATCAAAAGTGACAGAAAGATCTACGGTATTTCAAAAGACCCCTAGATGTTCTATGAATACCAGGTTAGTTGAGTTCAGTGGGGCCCTGGATCACAGTGATTACGGACCACAACCACCTCCAAAAATCTAAAATACATACTTAAGACCCCCTCGACCCCCTTTTAACTTATAGCTGCCTACTAAAATATATTAATGCATAAAGTGGAAACCATCTTAACTCTGCCACAGAAGCTAACATCTCCGTTCTTCCATATCTCTGCTTTTGGGGTTCAGGCAATCAGCACCAAGGAAAATCAATAACATGTGTCCATCGAATGCTTTGCAAACTCCATCCAATGGTGCGTCAAGTAGCATTACGCTGATGTATTTCAGCTTCCAGTATATTTTCACTTTATGGGGAAAAACGGTGAATAGGTGAACCATTTGAAAATAATTTGGTTATGTTCCACATAAAAAAGAACAAACATGAATGCTGAATAACAGTTTCCACACATATTTCAAAGCTATTATACGTTGCTTCACCTCATCGAAGAGTTTAATTCATGACGGACTGTCGGATGATTCATTTCAGAAGAGTTTTATAACTTCAAACATCTTTCAAAACACTAAAAATAGTGAGCTGGAAAAATAAAGCAATCTTTATTTCAAAAGCACTACTTGAACAAATAAATAAAACCCGATGTGCAAACCATTCCCATCGTCACTATGAATGATCACCCACAAAAACACACCCATAATAATTTCTCCTTTGTATATAAATAAATAAAACTGCCCCCATCTTATCCTCATAAAGACCATGGAGGAGCTAAAAGACACATTTATGTAGGTTTTTCTCCTATATTTCAAGAATTACTAAAAAACAAAAAGCTGCCTCTGTTGAGCTCCAGCGTTTCTCTTTCATTCTTCCACCAACTTTTAATTGCAGCCTTCTTCTCACCCAAACAAGCGATGGTGTGAACATTCTTTAGAGCTCGTGAACATGGTGGCTTATTTTATTATGGAAAATCTCACCGATATAAGCAAGGCACATTCCATCTGATGAGTTATTTTTATTGCTTTTGTCCATACATTTAGCAACATTAATTCTGCTGAAGTACACAGAAACAACTAACTATGCATGCCGGGAAACTAAGATAGTAAAATTACCACACACTCCTCTTAGGTTGGTCTCAGACAAAAAGTTTGGAATATAAATACTGACCACCCACACAAAATACCTTTTTACCCAACCATTAAGGTTTCCTGCTCAGCATTGTTTGTTCTCGGCTCTCCCCAACGTACGCTGCTAATCTCCGTATTACTCTGTCTGTTTGTGACCGCACCGCGCTCCCAGGCAATCAAGACGGGGCGTCCTCATCGGTCCAGCCCATCCCTGTTTCTGCTCAGCCAAATTCAATCAGGCACTCCTCTCACTGTCACCATGGCGCCCGTAGAGTAGTGCAGGCAGACACACCCATCAGTGCGATGCAGCACTTAGGCTCAGTAAGAGCAAAAAATGGGAACTAAAATGTTTACATGAGGTGAATCACGATACTTTTTAAACACTTTGATCCAAAGCTGTCAAATGTTTGATTGATGCTAACTTAATGCAATTTCTTTGGTATGCATTCACACTCTCAGTGAAAATGGGTATAGATTTTACTTGTATGCAAAGCCAAAAACGTATTTCATGAAAATTAAATCCATGTTTTCTGTGCAATATTGCATGTAAGAAGTGGAGATATTTGGTGCCATCTTCTGGTATCAGAAAAGTATTGCAGTCCAGCTGTTGTTCAGAGGCTTACCGGAGTGTGTTTGTGTGTGAGAGCAGCAGGCGATGCTGTTGGAGCAGCAGCGGATCCACCAGCTGCGCAGCTACCGAGCCTCCATGGAAGCGTCCGGGTTACCGGTCAGCATCGCTGCTCACCGCCCTCTGTCCCGGACGCAGTCGTCCCCAGCCTCCGCTTCCTTCCCCATCGTCATCCCAGAGCCTCCAGTGAAGCACCGATTCACCACAGGTCAGTGGGAAAACACGGTTACACCCAGAGGCAGCGTATTGTAGCAACACATACTAAAAATAGTGTGTTTACCTTCAAGTGTACAAAAACACAAAATATTTCACTGTAATTAGTACATACTTTCTACTTTCACAAAATATGACTGAGAATAACTTATCAACAACCACCTCTGTGGAAAAAGTAAAGAAAATTACAAATTCATGCCATTGTCAGACCATGCAAGCCTCAGAAAAATGGCAAAACCTCAAGAGCTGCATCAATAAACCTGTTAAATATTACATTTTGTTTAAAAAAGGAACTAAATTGGCTGCATCTTAAAACAGCGCTGTGTTCATGATTTATTATATTCTATTGTTGTGTTTTAATCCCTTTACTTCATGTGTGATTGATCATCCCACTGATGTGAGAGGGACTGAAAAAGAGAAGTTATTGCTACATATATTTAATCTATTTTGTGTTTTTGTAAACACAAAACAGATAACAGGCTCAGGTTAGATTTTCTCAGAACCTGTTAAACCCAGAAGATTTTTTTATGCGTGTTCTGATGAGCATTACTTCATTGATGTCATTAATGTAGAATATTTTATGGTTTTTATTTGTGTTCCAGGTCTAGTTTATGACTCCTTGATGCAGAAACATCAGTGTATCTGCGGCAACGCCACCATTCATCCCGAACATGCCGGCCGTATTCAGAGCATCTGGTCCCGGCTGCAGGAAACAGGCCTGAGGGCTCAGTGTGAGGTGAGGCCACACTTACATTCAGCAAAATCACCAATATCTTATTACATGAGCAAAGAAATGTTAAAAATATCCTAAAAAAGCCATAGCTTTGATGTTTTCTAGTTTGGTTTCCATCTGAATTGATATCAAAATTGATGTTTTAGTTTAAATTGGTGGCTCAGGTTCAAAATGGTCAAAGTGATGGAAAAAACCGGAATGAATCAAATCAAACAGACTAAAACAAATTAAGTTTAAGGGCAAAATTTTTTCTTGTGCTTCTCAGATTTTTCTTTGCTGTTGCAGCTTTTGTCCAGTAGAGGGCAGTGCTAATCTGGTTATCTGACTACCTCAACTTAAACACTTTAAAGTGAAGGTTGTAATCATATCACTCTGAGTGCCTCATACAATTTAGTCTTCACATATCTATACATATCTGATTAATTGAAGGAATTGAAGCTGCAGTGATTTGCTTCCTGTCAAAAATCAGAGGCTCTGTGTTCAAACTCGATTCCTCCTGTGGTTTCAGTGTATCCGTGGAAGGAAGGCGTCACAGGAGGAGCTGCAGACGGTCCACTCTGAGGCCCACGTCCAGCTGTACGGAACCAACCCGCTGAGACAGAAACTAGACTGTAAGACATGCATCCTCACCAGTGCATCCTAACTGACCCACATGCTGAACCCAAACCTGCAGGTTTAACCTTTGATTAGGCCACTTACTGGTTAAGTTGTGTCTCTAAAACAAAACGATGTATTGTCACTATATTTAAATGTAACATTTATTTAATAAACAGTCAACCATCATGTCCTGTAACTTTGTCACATAGATGATTTTATACCTCCACTTGTAAATGTTATTAATCTGTGACATCTGCTAAAGGAATCTATTTTAATGCTTAAACCGTTCTGAGGCAAAAGGCCCAATCTAATAAAGTGGTGGAGGTGTGACGATGAAGTCGGGACCCTTAAAGGCTGTTAAATGGAAAGACACATAAGCTGCTTTGTCACTTAGATCTGGACTCAACGTGCAGATGGAGCCAAGGAACTTGGGGTGTGAGTGTGTGTGTGTGTGTGTGTGTGTGTTAGGGTATAGATTTATAATCCACAAAATGATGGGGCAGATCCCAGTGGTGATCTTAGCTTCCATACCAAAAGAGACTTAAGATCTGGGTTTAATAGAAAAGATAGAGATGCAAATGCTGTGATTAAAATAACACAGTCTGCTTCAAAATATAGAAAACAGGCTGGTTTTTTAATGACAACAGGTAAAAGTGTAAAAGTACTTTACAATTATGATGATAAATGCCTGTTAGTATTAGAAAAGTGTAAGAAAAACATAAAATAAATGTATCTTTTTTTGCAGTAGTATAACTTCACCATTAAAAATGTAAAAAAAAGAACTCTTAAAGTTTGTTTTCTTTTTTGGTTAGAGCATCAAGAAACATTTTAAGTTGATTAGAGCATCTTTTTAAGTTAATTAGAGCATCAAGAAACTTCAATGTTGTTTTCTGCTTTTATTATAAATGTGATGTAAACAAAAGGGGGAATACAAGAAAACACGATATATTAGTCTATTTGGCTACGAGAAACTTCCAAGGCTCTTTAGCTTTTCCTTATCAACAAACACAGCAATTATGTAAAGTTTCAAACCCATCACTCAAAGCTTGCCTGGTATACAGAAAAGAATAATTTAGGTAAAAAGCATATGATACACATTTTCAAGAAATTATTAGGTCACTTTAAGTAGCTGTCTTTCTTATTCTTTGAAAAGCCTGCTTATTGTTCATCATTGGGTCTTTTATGGGCTTTTCAGCAGAATAATACCTCTGAATATCTTTATAAATCACTTCAGAAATGCTGCAATGGAACAAAATCCTGGTTTTCTGTTGTCATCTCAGCCTGCAAACTTAAATCATGTAGAAAACCAGCAGGTGGAGAAGACCAAGGCTCTGGATCATCTAGATATTACATTTATTTGCCCCCTGGCTTTAAATTGCATGTCAGCTTCTTAAGTGTAAGTTTATAGGTTCTGCATTAAAAATGAATTTAATTTTATAGACCACTATTATGAGTGCCAGGAAGTGTGGAAGGGATGTTTTGGAAGAAATACTGACATACAGAATCAGGGTTGTTGAAAGAAACTGTCGTCTTCCCAAATGTTTCTTTGGAGTCCAAGTAAATTAGCTGGCTAATCTTTGTTTATTGACCTTCAGTGGCAGAACAGAGCCCGTTCTGGCCGTCTCCCTGAGGAGACCGTTGATTGTGAGGTCAATGAGACCTTTTTTTCTTGTCCTGTTCAAATTAAAGCGAACCCCCCCTTGTGTACTCTTGCTGTTACATAAGGTCAGAAAGTCAAATGTGAAGTTTTAGTGGGTCATGTGCTCATTTGGGCCTTCGTGGCCTTGAAGTTTTTCCTTTCACCTGCTGACCTTTTACCCCCCGTCTCAATTCTTAAATCTATTTCTTCTCCTTCAGGTTCCGTGAATCCCATGTTTGTGAGGTTACCATGCGGAGGCATTGGGGTAGGTGACTCATTTTTGCTTGTGAAAAAATAGATTTTACAAACATTCGCTGTCTAGTTAAAGCATCTTTAACTCATGTGGTCGATCTTTCTCGAAAACCTGGGTTTTTATAAGCCAGTCATGTTCGTAATCATCTAATCGACAATCATCAAGTGCTTGTTTGACTTCGTTGGAAGTAGTTTCAGTGTCGTGGCGATATTAGTGAAACAACAGCGCCGCGGTCGCCCACGCTCTCCGTATCGGCCCACGGATTCAGAAACGCTCCCATTTCTCTCACAAACTCACATAAAACCACCGCCCCTCAAGGACTAGAGGCAAACAAAAGCTGTTGCTTGCCTTTCCGCTGCGCTTAAAATTATAACCAGATGTTCTTTCTTTCTTAGTGTGTGTGCTGGTGGAGACGCTGATGGTGTTTTTTCTGGATGTTTGTGTGCCTCTCCTGGTGATCTTGGTGCCCGTTTACGTCTCTTAGAGCTCCCTTCCATACCCGATGTAATCACAGCTGGGTATTTGCTGGTGTTTTTCACACGGTTAATAATTTTAAGGCCAATCAAGCCCGAGCGAACCTCCTGGTTATCTCTTCCTAAATTTGACTTCCTCTCTACTTTGGGAGGAAGAAGGGAGCTGGAGTGCTGCGCAGATCTGCTCTTTATAATGGCAAATGGGACCAAATTGTTGTCTTCCTGTTATACACGTTATACACACAAATACACACATGCTTACAGAGGAAGGGGGGGGTGTCTGAAATTAGACTGTCAGCTTGTGGAGATTCGTCGTTTCATTATTCCAGCACATTCCTGCTCCTGCACGGCTATGACAAATCTTCCCATTTCAGTTTTTTTTTTTTTCAGCAGTTATTCTTTTAATTCCCTGCTGAAGGCAACATCAACACGGGAAACAATAAATTGTCTGCATCATTCAGCGTCAGTACAGCATCATTACTCTGATTTGTGTTTTAAATTCACTTCCCTTTTTACTCACTTTGCTTTTCACTCTGTCATTGTCTGGACTAATAACACACAGGCATCCTGCTTCCATAGGGTTGAAGAGGGAAGCTAGGAGTCAGGTGCTGCTGTTCGAATGCATGTTAATAAATGGTCGTCGTCAGTTCAGAGCAACTCTATAAAAGCAGGAGTTTTGGTACTTTTCTGCTCTGAAGCTTACAGCTGAGTGTGGACACGACGCCAAGAGGGAAAGATATCAATCTGGAAAAGCTTAGGAGGTTATTTCCAAATACAGTTGACAAGAAGGGCATAGCAACACATCCAACTCATGACAGGAGATCGATATGGAGTTTGTGTGAATTAGACAAAATGGAAGACCAGGAATCCAAATATTTTCCTCAATATAAAAGTTTCACAAGTAACAATTCACCAATAACAAATCACTCTCAATTTCTGTTCAGTGCAGAATTACCCAGTTCAGCTTTTAACGCTGCAGGAATTGTTGATTTTGCACCATAAGGTATTAAATACTGAACAAACTTCTTCGACTTAAGTTAAAAAGCTTTTTAATTTACCTGCAATAGTGCAACACTAAGAGAAATGCATAGAATCAACACATATAATATAATTATCAGGACAATGGCTAGAAAATCTTAATTGATAATGTGATGCATCAATAGGCTGTTTCTTTAAGACTGGAACCGCCTTATGGACTAACCCATTGATGTGATTTGGTTGGCATGTCATTGAACCGTATCAATCTTTTCATCACTGTGAATTTAATACCTTTTATCCCGAGTTAAAAGGTATTATCTCCAGATAATACCGATTACTCTTCAGTGACCATGTTGTGACCAGTCCTATTCTTCTGATAAATGAAAAGAATCACCAGGCTCCCATCTTCCCATCTTCTTCATTAATGGATCAACAAAATGTTCATATCTTAACAATACAAAACACAACATATCAGCTCAAGCTGCCTACATAAACTGTCTAGTGGGTGTCGAAGTGCTAATGCTTTGGGTTTGTGTTGCAGCCACAAGACCTCAGCTCCTTGATTTATTGAGTCAACCAAAGATTCTAGACTCAAATGAGATTTTATCTTTCAAATAACTAAAGCTTTGCTGCTTTGGAGTCATGCAGACAATGACACAATGATGTATGAACAACAGTTGACCAAAATTAATCTTCATCTATTTAAGAGCTGGCAGTTGAAGGCCTTTAAACTTACCTAATTTTTCTCATGGGCATAATGTTTCATTCACTTTTCCATCCATTAGATTCTCCCCAGCAGTTCCAATCTCTCGCTTCTTTCTGTTTTTGTTTCTTTAGACTTCAGTAAAGACTGTGCAGTTTTATTTCATGATGGAGTCTTTCTTGGCTCTTGCTGTGGATGTTATTATGGAGCAATCATCCACACTTGATGAGTCCCATCACTGGAGAAAGGAGGAAAGACGGACCACCCGGCTTAAATGCTGTCCGCTGATTGGTTGTTGGACTAAGTAGTTGAATCAACGGCAAAGATTCATGTTCAGCTACATCTATCAACTGACAGGTTTAAACTAGCATAGTGAGTTTAGAAGAGCTTAGGTTGGTTGGTCTTCCCAGATCTCCTCCTTCAGCCACTCTGCACATGTGTGACCTCCTGTTTTCTTCTCTTCCTCTGCCAGCATCTTCTCTCTGTGTTTATCACGCGTTCCATCTGCCCGCAGTATCTGCCATGACTGATGGAGGGAGTATATATTATCCTCTGTGCAGCCCTGTGTACAATCAATCACCGCACGCATTGTGCTGCACTTGGCTTGAGAAGCAAGCGTGTGGACATGCGTGCGTATGGGTGCTGAGGGCCAGACGTGCCTCAGCATTAATCAGCCCTGACCTCTGCATGGTGAACCTGAGGCTTAGCATCCTCCAACACAAACACACAAACGTGCTGCATGAACAATCAAGCAGGAGGACTTTCTTCTTTTTTTTTTTTTCCAAACATAAAAAACCAAAACAAATAAATGCATCATTTTACAGCGGCTCTTATAATTACACTCTCTATACAGTTGTAGTAAATGGCGATGCCAGGCACTCTGTAAATTAAGGACAATGTTTCATATAGCAGTAACAGACAGACTTATTTTGTTATTTAGCTCCCTGTGCAGTGTTACATTATGACTACGAGTTATTGCCTTCAATTAAAACTCTGCAAGTGCCTGAATAAGCTTCTAAATATATGTTTATGAGTATATTGTTCATTGTATTCTCCCAATAAATGCATGTTCCAATTTATCCAGAGCAGACGCACTGCACAACTAAATGCGAACCTTAAATATGACGTAAAATAAGTGATTTTAAATGTGTTTTAAGTTGTTATGAGTTTGCGTCCTGAAGTGTTTGGGTGTATGTGTAAAATACCCTTATTATATATTTATGTGTTTCTACAAGCCTTGGATATACAAGTTGGACCCCCAGTATCCACAGGACCATAACCTCCTGCGAAACACTCCAGACCTCCTCTAAAAATGCTTATAATTTTGTATTTTAACAATTCAAACACCACATATAACTAAATCTGCATCTCAGCACCATCACAGAAACTAACAGTCACTGTTGAACTTATCTCTGCTCTTGGGGGTTCAGCCAATCAGCACTAAGGAAATTGAATAGTGATCCTGGGTTCTTTGTAAATAACAACCAATAACGTGTCAAGTAGCATCGAGAGCAAAGATTCATATTTCAGCTTTTCAAGTTACAATTTATTTTGAATATTGTAGATATGTTCTAGAAAAAACGTAAGTAATTTTTTCATAAATAATTTGAGCTTATGCTTGACAGAAAAATATAAAGTAAATCCGCAAAAAATAAACTGCATGAAACACAGTGGTTCTATTGTATGCTACTCTGCTGACAGAGCAAGTGTGTAATGTGTGTTTTAAGGTTACAGTTAGTTTATTATCCATGTGTCTGTTCTTACATTGCTAACCCTACTGAATGTAAAATATTCTGTCATTCAGTCCTTATTTTCTGTTTAGCATTTTTACAGCTAACAGATTTAAAGTCTGACCTCTGCAGAAATATGGACTATGAATTAACGTCCTTTATATTAATTCTGAAAATCAAATGATATATCTGGAAGTTTGAACTGGATAAACTGTGGAATTTTGAAATGAAACCCCCGGTATTCTTTTTCTCTTGTTAAAACGTCATTTATTAAACAAATATTTTTGTATTTGTGTGTTTGCAGGTGGACAGCGACACGATCTGGAATGAGATCCATTCGTCCACTGCTGCTCGGCTGGCCGTGGGCTCAGTGGTGGAGCTGGTTTTCAAAGTAGCAACAGGAGAGCTGAAGGTGTGTTTAGAATCACCTTCAACCTGACTGCTTGCTGACGCCGGTCGTCACGACGGTTGGTTTTCAGAGCAGGGTTTAGTCGTCTCTGGATGAAGAAGAAAATTGGGCATAAAGCAAAGTTTGTTGAGATTTCTTAAAAGTGAGAAACCAAATTAAATGTTATAAATGTGCATCATGTCCATGGGAACCTGGTCCAGGAATCTTTCCAGAAACAATGCTGCATTCCGTCACACCTTTGCTTCATCATTAGCACCTTCCAGACAGACATCCCCACCCTGCGATGCTGCACCCCCCCTCCCAGCCAGCCTCTATGCGTCTTGGGGAGGGGCTGTTTGAACGCAGCGGGGAGACCCGCGCTCAGGCTCTGCAAACGCCAGCAGGCCCCACTAACAGGCCTCCTTTATTAGTTTTACACCAAGGCCACCTGCGGAGCAGCTGACGCACAGGGTGTTAACTTAGCACCAACACACCGCAGACTAATGACATTCCTGAGAGTGAGACAGTAGCACGCCATGCGGATACCCACACAGTTCTTTCCCTGGGACTGAGATCATTCAGACATCGCCTTGATCCGTGCTTCTGCTCAATACTTGATGATGTCTGACTGAAATGAAAGGAAAAGTTGTTTTGCTTGAAAGAGAAACGGCTACATTCTTAAGTTCCCGGGTATGGACTTGGCAAACTGTCAAACTTGTGCGCACACATTCCAAGTTTCCCTCAGAGGATCCTCCACTACCAAATTAACGACCAAGTTCCACCTGCACCAACAGCTTCTCAAAGAGCACACACACTCTCCGGCCTTCACACACATCTTTTTCTGTCAATAGTCATTCTCCTTTCTTGACTTGGCAGTGGGAAGGAACCCCTTTCTGTCTCATCATTGCACTTACTCTCACTTTCATGCAAATGTTAAAATGTACTGAAACCAGCTGAGGCTCTTGTCACCTCAGTAATCATCCGGCTGGTTGCTAATGCACAGCAGCTGACTCAACATCATTAGTCCAGCTTGCATCGCTCTGCATCAGCCCAGACGTCCATCTACTGTCCCCCATAAGCAGTGTAAGTCTCCTAGATCAGTTGATGCCAGTGCTGCATCCAAAATCGGACCCAAATCAGCCTGGGTTGCATTATGTGTGAATGCACACACATTTCTGCTCTCTGATTCGAGGTCAGGATCAAACTTGTCACTTCCTGACCACCTTGCTTTTGCTTCCAGAACGGTTTTGCTGTAGTTCGGCCACCTGGACACCACGCTGAGGAGAGCACACCTATGTGAGTAGTTTTCAGATTATAAAAGAATTTGATTTCAGATTTTAAATATGATGACACCGTTTTGTTTTTATTTTGTAGGGGCTTCTGTTATTTCAACTCTGTTGCCATTGCAGCCAAGCTCCTGCAGCAGAGGCTTAATGTCAGCAAAATCCTCATAGTTGATTGGGTGAGTCAAATTAAACTGGTATTATTTTTGTTCCCTGTTTTATTTACAAAATCACACCAGTTTAAAAAACTCTGCAGCCGCCTACCTTCTTTTAGTCATGCATTTTGCAAAAAACGTCTCTGCCAAAAGTTGCTGAATTGATGACACTCCATGTGAAACTTAGGCATCCTATTGGCCAATAAGAATTAAAGGAGTGGAAGCAAACTCTCCAGGTTGTGTGTGTGTTCATAAGTGAAAGATTTATGTGGGGAAGACCAGGGAGGGAGGAGAAATGTCTGAGACCTCACAGACCAGCACCTCACCCAGGGATTTAAAAGATGTCTGTGGTGAGCTTGATTTACTTGTAATTTTCCATTGTGGTAAATCATGACTTGTGATGAATTTCCGGCAACATTCAAATCAAATATGTTGTCCTGTTAGTAAAATCCACCAGCAGTGAAGAAAAATAGCTAAAAATTATTTTAAAAAATTCCAAGTATCTTCTTTTTGTTTTACTTGTCACAGCTGTGAATGGATGAGGGTTAAATGATGGTTAAATGCAACACACTTTCTTACCTGATAAGATTCCTGCTTTATTACAATTGCTGCTTATTAACCTCTTTAATTATCTGTTGTGAATGTCCCTCATTCTTGGGTTGTAAATGTGTGAAAAGCTGGATCTTTTGGGAAAATAAGAGCTTTGACCTATTTTATGTGTTGTAGTCAAATGATTATGGAATCTTCTTATTAAAAATACAATTTATCAGCAAATGGTTGCATTTTTTCACATGTGACATTGCTCCATCTCAAAAATATCCCATTCTTGTAGGAAACCCTGGAAAGGCACATTGTGAATTACTGGTAGTACTGTTGAAATATGTACTGTGGCTTTTTAAACCCTTTGATAAAAGAAATACCCACTTACTTGGTGAATGCCACCAAATAACATTTGGTTTTTAGTTCCAACAGGACAGATTTAGTTACTGTTTCATTTTGCGTCTCATTTCCACCACCTTTTGCAAATTTACCTTGACACTACAGAGAAATAAATTGAACCTTCACTTCCTTTTACGCTCTTCAGGTTGGATCCTATCCTTTCAGTGATCTATACGACAAAGGCCACCTCATGTCCCCGGCTGGTTGTGGTTACTCAGTTACTCCCTAAAGCCCGTTGAAGGTCCCTTTCATTTCCTCCTTGTCCGTCACAGGCAGAGCAGAGCGTCATCATCAAGCCACTCTCCTCCAGCTGAAACAACATTTTTTAGACTCTTGTGTTTCAAACCATTCTTAAATCCAACAGATGAGATCATTTAATTGATGCCATGTTGTTGGTGAGAGTAAAAAGCTATTAACGACGAGTGTTTTATTGAGTCTTTTAAGACCGTTTCAAAGCCACAGCTTAGTTGCAGTGTGACATTTACTCTCTCTGTATTCAGTTAGTTCAATGTGACGGAGCCGTCACAGGGACAGTTTGTCAAAACTTTATTTATTCATTTAGGGAGCCGACACACCTACACCGGGAGTCTGTCAATGCTGGAAGACATTTCTCTGAAATCACCACAAACCATCCAGTGTGCACAAAAACCTCTAATTTACTCCCATTACATTTAAACTCTGAATTTTCCCTTCAAAACTGTCGGTAAAAGATTTATTTAAGCTGTCAGATCTTCAACATAATACACTACAGATAAAAAAAAAAAAAGAAAATCAGCCTCTTGTAATTTAAGAATGGTTTCTGGATGTTATGGTTTGTGTCAGAGTAACTAGTCATTTTAGACCTAGTCTTTTGTTTTTGTTTTGTTTCTGCCTGACTAATAAAGCATATTGTTCACTGTCATCCTGTAATAACTATTCCCGGAAAAGGGCGGGAACTACCATGGCAACTGTTAAATAAGTTCCTTGAATTGAGCCCTGGTGAAGTTGGTTTAACAATCTCAACATAAATAGATTTTTTTAACTTTATTTTTATATAAAGAAGTTAATTCACAGTTCAAGGCTTTATATAAACAAACGTTCTGGAGTTTATACAATCTAACAACTTTCCCAGGGTCTTTTGAATATAAATAAGCCCACATCCTTTTAGATCCACCGTACACACATGATTTTATATGGTCATCCTGAGTCGACTGTTATTGTTCTTAATCATTTAATGGTGGTTTATTACATAATTCATTCCAATTCTGTCACTTTTTAACATCATTCATTATGTTGCCTGGTCCCAATTAAATAAATGAATCAAAGCATTAAAGCTTGATTAGTGATCCATCGATCCACTCTTTTCACTTCCAATACCGATACAGGAAAATGGTGCTGAATTGACTAAAAATGTTTTTTTAAACACAGATATAATAGTACTAAATTACAAATGTATTGGACAACACTTCACCAGTATAGCTCACTGAAAGAAGTTCCATATTCTTGGTCAAACATGCAAAAACAAGACGACTTTAATTTGTTCAGGCGGCTATTATAAATGTAACAGCCAATGTAAAATAAATAATAAAGAAACTGAAACTGATGAAAACAAATAGTTGACTGGATTGTTCAAAAATGTCAAAATAAAATGGAGCAAACCTTTCAAATGGTTCAGAATATACAAATAGAAATTCTAAATATAATGTAAAATAAGAGATAAAACGTGATGTCGCTCAAAGCACAAAGCATAGAATTACACTGAATAGATCTTCGCTTATGGATCGAGCACCGATACTCGATGTAGAATTTTTTTTTTTACAATATCGAGACTGATACTGATGTCAATATCAGATTGGTGCATCTCTAGTTTGAGTATTTTAAAATATACATTTTGAGATTACGATTATTTTAACTGATGTATTTTGAGTTCTTCTTCACAGCTTAAATAAAAATATCAATCAGTATGCAGAATGCCGTATCACTACAGTTATGTCATCTCATACAATGATGATTTTATTTTCAAAAATGCGTTTGCGATTGCTTTAGCATGCATTCCTTTCTAATCCTTTTAGGATGTTCACCATGGCAACGGGACCCAGCAGGCCTTTTACGCAGACCCCAGTGTTCTGTACCTCTCTCTGCATCGCTATGACGACGGGAACTTCTTCCCCGGCAGCGGCGCTCCAGATGAGGTCCGTCATAATCTTTCATCATCCAACGTTTTATTTACATTTCTGCACATTGAAACATGTTTATGCCCCACAGGTGGGCAGCGCTGCAGGTGTGGGCTTCAACGTGAACATGGCGTTTACCG
Source organism: Micropoecilia bifurca (assembly GCA_903067075.1). NCBI lineage: Eukaryota > Metazoa > Chordata > Actinopteri > Cyprinodontiformes > Poeciliidae > Micropoecilia > Micropoecilia bifurca. The sequence continues at coordinate 28,341 of CAEGAF010144128.1, read as the reverse complement.
GGGGCCTGGAGCCTCCCATGGGGGACGCAGAGTATCTGGCTGCCTTCAGGTAAATCAACATTACCTTCAACTTTAACTGACAGCTGCTTTGAGCGTTTCTTTTTTGTTTTTTTTCTTCCTGGATCTATTTCTGAGAAAAACAAAGAAATGCCAGCTGTAGTGTTTTGTATTTTTAGCTCTGGCTTTAAAAAATCGTCCACAAGTTATAAATATATTATCTGCTGGGAGCCGTTGAGTAGGCAGGGGGCTTGTCGGCAAGCCAGACCTCAAGGCTTCTATTTGGACTAAATATAAAACTTCTCCCACTCACCCTCAACACTTCCACACATGCCGACACACACCCACTCAGACACACACTGTGCATGTCGCCTACCCGTTTTGGATTCATGCATCTTGAACGCGGCGGGACTGGATCCCATCCATGGCTCTTTGAAGATGAGTCCGTGTTCTCAGCTGTGCGTCCATCTGGTCTGAAGCCGGAGCATCAAACTGACCGGCCTGACCGTCTTATCACAACCTCCGGGAAGCACACCTCAGCCTCCTAATGCACATCAGAGCTCTGCTTGCTCTCAGTCACCCGCTCGTCTTTCTACTCTTCCCTTTCAACCCTTCTGTCTGCATGTCAACAGCTGACGAGCGACGCATCTGATCGTTTATGTCGGTAACTTGGAACACAAAGCAAAAAAAAATACTTCAGGTTATCACACTACAAAAATACTAAATCGTTTCTGGTACAAACATTTTAGTACACGTGAAACAAGACAAAACTAACTTACAAGTAAGTTTTCAGCAAGATATATCAACTTGTTTTTAGTCAGTAATTTCCTATTATTGATTTTAAATATGTGCTAGTTTCACTGGCAGATTTTTTTAAGTTATAACAAAACATTTTTTCCTATATAATAAGTGACAATGGAACCTGATAAAAAAAACATATTTATCAATAGGTATTACGGTATTATAAACTTAAAGCTTGTGAGTTAGTTTTATCTTATTGTAAGTGTAGAGATATTTGCACTAGGAACTTTGTGATTTTGCAGTGCATACAAACAAAATCAAGATGATTTAATAAAATTAGATATACATTTCTACCAAAGTTTTGGGTTTAAAGTTTGTGTTACAGATGTGTGTTTGGATAATTGTTCACAGTGACTTCAGTGACACAGTATTCATATTCCTGGAACTTTTTTGCTTTTTTGCATTTTGTCATTTCGCAACTACAAGCTTACAGTTTGTTGCGAAATGGCTCAAAACTGGAAATTGTTTCCAAAGAATCAGAAAAAAAAGTCTTTCTACTTTACTTTACTTTGAGGAAAAGACTGAATCTGCAGAGATCATTTTCTTCAGCAGGAAGATGGATGGAGCTAAATACAGCAGAAAACTGGAAGAAACTCTGTAAAAGGCTGCAACAAACTTCATCTTCCAGCAGGACATTGACCCTAAACATACATCCACAGTTACAGTGAAAAGGTTAAGATGAGATTATAGTTTCAAGTTTGAATGGACCAATCAAAGTACAGACCTAAATACTGACACTCCTCATCAAATCCAACTGAGCTTGAAAGAAAACTTGTAGTGAACAATGGTTGAAAATAAAAGCACATAAAAGTTAAAATCCCCACAGGAGAGCACACTAAAGGGGGTGGATATGTTTGTGATGCTCTGTACAGCCACAAACAGAACGTGATATTTTCAGCCCCATTTTGTCAAAGCGGTGTGTCTTGGTTCTCCCTCCTCCCCCCTCTTTCTGCCGGATGGGGGTGCGTGCCCTGCAGCCGGCACCTTTCCATTCCTCCACTGGCCTGCGCCACGTTGCATTTGCAGGGGATCAAGTGTGAGCCTCCAGAAAGCACAGAGGAAAAAAAGATAAGAAAATTGGTCCTAATGAAAACCAGAAGCACCGTCTCTCTTTCTCTCTCTCTCTCTTTCTCTCTCTCTCTCTCTCTCTCTCTCTCTCTCTCTCTCTCTCTCTCGCTCTCCGTTATTCACCCCCTCCGCCCCCCCAGTCCCTCTCTTTACCATGAACTTGGAGAGAAGAGAGAGAAGGAGAATTAAAGTTAATTCAGAACAGCTCTCTGCAGCAGCAGATGACAGGGCTTTGAAGTGTAAGCGTGCGTGTGTGTGTTTTTCACTCTCTTCATTCTTTCTCTCTTGATTTTTTCTTCTCTTTTTTATGAACGAAGAGGGAAAGCCTTCAACCTCTGGTGTTTAACCTTTTATTTGCCGGCTTGATGCAAACGACTGCACCTACTTGACAGTTTATATTTCCTTCAGACAGCATTTCAAAGGGTGGAGGAGTCTGAATGCATCTGATAAAAGTAATACGAGACTGTAGCTTCAGTGATGTCATCGTTTTTATCTCCATCTAAACCTAAATCCTACAGAACTGATTTTAATTCTTATTTTCTGTCTCATCTAATTAACTAGTAAAAATTATCTTTAAATTTCTAAGCACAAAAAACAAGCCACAGACATCTATTATTCACCTGTTGCTAGGTAAACCAAACAGCCCCAAACAATAGATGACGCCGCATAACTGACAAGTGACTCTAATCGCAGTAAAGTCGGATTGGACCCGAGCCGACAGCTCTGAATGTTCTAACCGCTTTTCTCAGGATGTCCCGTCGCTTAAGGCTGAGTCGTAAACTCTCCCCTCCCCTTCATTAACAAACCCTCGTTTTTTCATCTCTGCATACGTAGCCTCTGATTCACGCCCAATTAGTGCTCCTCAGAAACCGCTGGCTTCCTTCTTTGCCAGTCGTCTAATTGTTTACCCCGGCTTTTTATTTCTCTAAATGTCAGAATATTATTCTAGAGTTGGGGGGGGGCATAGGGGGATGACACCAGCAGTATTTCTCTTCAGAACCAGACCTGTTTCTGTCTGAGCTCCAAGCTGAACGAGGAGGAGGTGTGGAAGCCAATGGTGGTTAGGTGTCCTTGGTAGTCAAGGTTTCCCTCAACTGCATCTGTGGCTGACTGCCTTTATTAAGTGTGGGGTCCTTCATGGCTCAGATCCTAATATCCAAGGCTGTGGATTTAAATGGGATGATTGTTTTGCACATCTACAGGACTTACATCAGTTTCGTCTGTGTTCTCTTTCCAGAGAGTCTATCTCACCGAAATGCATTGATCATCTCTCTCTAAAGTACTGCTACATGCTTGAAGGAGTACAGTGACACTCGCTGCACATATTCCTGCTGTCTGTGACTCCCAAAAACCTTGTAATGCTACCTCCCGCCTCTCCTTCAGACAGCTGTGTGCGCGTTAGCTTTGTGTTGTGGTGGGGGATCGAGGGTGCGCGTAGAGCTCAGGGTTGTAATTTGGTGGTGAGCAAGAGATGGAAAAACCTGTGGTCTACGGAGTTCAGGGCGAGCCGCCTGCCCACAGCCAGCTAACCAGCACCATGTTCCTGAGGTCAGCAATGTGCTGGGGACCTACAACAGAACCCTGTGGTACTCCATCAGTCACAGACCTCATCAAAATACTACTTGGCCAAATATCCCAGAAACCTAAAATAAAATAAAAAAAAACGTCAACAATCCCACAGGAATCTGAGGAGAGACACTTGTTTTGCCATCTGGAAAGCCTAGCTGTTTATGAGCCAAATAATACCTGCTAAATGCTAAAGCCACATGTTTGCAAGGGCAGGAAGTGATATAGGCTGGCAGGATGTGGGCCTTGCATAATCTTTTCTAATAATTTCTGCATATCCAATAAACAGGAGCTGGAAAAACAGTGAAACATTCCTCCTGTTGAAGCTCTGCCCCATCCCACACTGACACATTTCAACTTTGAGATGTTTTTTTTTCTCCAATTGCTGAGAAAATGTTAGACCCAATTCTACCTACTCTAGATATCGGATATTGTAGAGAAGAATCTGAGGAAATGCTTGTATGTTCTCATTGGCTCAGATTTATCATTTTGTCTCCAGCCGCTCACTTTAAATTTGGCATGTTCCAGTGTCCTGCTGCATGAAAGCAGCATGGATGAGGTTATTTGTTATTTGCCAATTGAATAGTCACTTTGCATGTATTTGCTCTTCTTTTTGTGCCAGATCTCTGTTTCAACCATCAGAGTACCAAATCAGAGCAAATCATAGTTTTCTCTAATAATCTTTCCACAGATTAGAAGAAACTAAAAAGAGGGTGTGGACATTGTGAAAGGTTGAAGTTATGCAATTTGTTGAATTCAAGATAATCTTTTCAATTTTACTGTCACCACAAGTTGGCGCGTCATTCCACTTAGACGCAGATTTAAAACAAAATCTGTCTAAAAACACTCAAAAATTGAGATTAGATTAACCTTCTTTTGCAAAACTTTCCTGTGCACATAATGCATCCCCTCTTCTTCCAAACAGGCTCAGCATACAAACCTCCCTGGACTTTCCAGCCACAATTTGCAGTGAATCATTGCACATTTGCCCCGCTGTTGATCTCATGTACGTCTGAACACGGGGAACCCATGCTAACCAGTTGTTTAGTGAATTAAATTTATATACAAACAGCCGTCAATCACCCCACCCATGCAGTGTTAGATGCATCGTGCATAATTAGCACGCATGTAATTACATCTGTCCTCCTGTTGCTGCTTTTGACTTGACCATGGGGTTTATTCCTGCCACCAAATTTCCAGAATATCCACTTCAAACAGGACGTGTGGTAATTATTTCTGTCACATTACTGTACGTCCAAACAGACTCTGCGAATGTTTGGTCTGCGGAACTTGTAAATAAAAGAAATGCGTGTCTGCTGAGAGGAGCAAAGGTTTCCCAGTCTTACCAGAAATGTTTTTGCAGTGATGTTCACTGTGAACTTCTCCACAGTTAATACTGAGCTTTCATGGACTCTCAATTTGTTTTCATATAAAGTTAAAAACTAAATTTCCATGGGAAGTGAAGCAGAACATTGCAAATTTAGAACTTGCCATTTACTCCAAACCATCAGATTTTCTTTACAAAACTGTGTTGTTTGGTTTTGTCTCTGCAGAACGGTGGTGATGCCCATCGCCAATGAGTTCGCTCCAGATGTGGTTCTGGTGTCCTCTGGCTTCGATGCCGTCGACGGACATGCCCCTCCGCTGGGAGGATACAAACTGACTGCCAAATGTAACTATTGATCACAATAATGACTGGTTACTTCACTAAACTCTATTCTTTATCTACTTAAATCTTAAAACTCTTCTTTGACTACCTTTTTGCGAGGAAACGCTCTGTATTTGTAGCTGAATTTCTTTGGTACTCCAGCAGATGTTGCCGTGCCAAGAAAAAGCTTTCCTGTGTTCACACTGGGTATCCTAAGTAAGAGCAGGGTTCCTGCCTGTCAAAGGGAATAGGATGGCTGGTTTACAGAGGATTGCAGAAAGAGGAGATGATGTAGAATTTGGGTCTAATAAAGTGTGTTTGAATAGATTTATTCATCTGCTCTCCTACTTCTGAGAGGAACATCAAAGGCTTTGACCACGACTAAATGCAAAGCCGTGTTTATTAAAATTAAACCTGGCTCGTATTAGGGCTAGTTCTTGGCCTCCAGTAATTCCACAGGGCTCTTTTTTTCCGTTCTTCTTCCACCATCTCATTCAGTCCTTCCTTCATCCATTTTTTTTGTCTTTTTGCTTTTATCAGAATCCCTAAAGGAAGTTGGAAGCTCAGCAGTGATTCATTTTTTCCCTTCTCTGTCTTTGCTGTGATTTCCTTTGTCTTCAGGCTTCAGCTACCTGACCAGGCAGCTGATGGGCCTGGCCGGCGGTCGCTTGGTGCTTGCCCTGGAAGGGGGTCACGACCTCACGGCCATATGCGACGCATCTGAAGCCTGCATTTCTGCTCTGCTCGGCAATGAGGTAAGTCTTGCTCACCTGCTTTTGGTAACTGCTGACATTTTCTCCCAGATTATTGTGAAATGATCAGATATTAAGTTTCAAAGTGTCTCGTAGAATTATTCATACCACTGTTTTCATGTTACAACCAACAACTTTAATGTCTTGATGTTGCAGACTAACACAAACTGGTGCATAAGTATAAAGTGGAAGGAATAGATAGTTGTTGTTTTTTTAATAACAATCTAAAAAGTGTGGCATGCGTTTGCATTCAGTCTTCCTGAGACAGCTAGACTGAATATTTTGCACGTTCATTGTGAAATTTAGATCAGATGGATACAGTTGAAGTACATTTAATTTTAAGTTTTGACTCAGATTATCAATTGAATTTTCACCTGGACTTTGAACAGGAGTTCTGGCTTTTGTGTCCTGATGGAAGGTGAACCTTGACCCCAGTCTGTTGCAATGTGACCGGTATTTTTCCAGAATTACCCTTATTTAATGCAATCTTCACGTCACAGAAACATCCCAAAGCATGATGCTGCCTTTCACCATGAAGGTTGTTCAGGCTGCCACTTACAGTGTACAGTTTTGGCTTCATCTGACCGGAGCTCCTTCTTTAAAGTTTGGTCTGTCCATTGAACAGCTTCATTTATAATAATGAATACTTTACACAAATTGGAGAGCTAGGGATCATTTTCCTTCCGTAGTCATAGGCTATGTTGTGTTGGTCCATCACATAAAATACCAAATGACACATAGCTATTAAAGTTTGTAAAATGAAAAAAATGAAATGCCTCAGGAGTTATAAATACCACTGAAAGACACTTGTCACAAACAGCTGGTGAAAGACAGCATTGTTTTAAATAAATTAAATGCATGAAACAGAACACACATTCATAAAAAATGAAGCCACATGAAAAAATGAAGCCACATGAAAAAAGATCAATATTAGGTTCTTCTGCTGTATAGATATTAAAATAAAAACTAAGAAGAGCCAGAAAAATCATCCCATTACTACATTGACCTCTTTAAGTCAACCGCATCTCTTCCTGGTGTCACGATTGTCTGTCTTCACCTCTGAAGCAGGACAACAGCATAGACACGCTGCACACAAGCACGTCACAGGGCGAGGATTTCCAGGCAGAAAGAGTAATTGAGGGAGTGTGTGGGCTGATCTGTGGCGCTCAACAAACACTAGTGCTTTGTGACACAGAGCAGAACAGTTTCTCTTCTAAGATTACTTATTTGGAGCCGCATTTAAAATATGTAGTCGTCTATTTATCTTCAAAATGTAGCCTCAAGAAGGAATGTTAATCTACAGAAGTGTATGTTGACAATTTACAATAATTTATCTTTACTGAACTGTGTTTGCACTGGCAGTATGTACAGAGGCAATAATCAGAATAACCTCAAATATATGTGCAGAAAATGGCTGCTCTGATGCTGCTGGACTAGCTGTGTATACATGCTGTCAGTTTTTGATTGTGATTTATAAAAAAACCACTGCAAGGCATTTGTCACAAACATCTACAATTCTTCTAACCCTCATATGACCCAATATCTGTGCATCTTAGGACAACTTGTTTCCTTCAGATTATTTGAGCTGAGGTTTTTGGCATTGATGGTAAAAAAAAAAATAACGTCATCCCATGCTGATCTTGGAGTTCAAGCAAAACAAACGGAACAATAAGGGGATCGAGATTTGTAAATCGTAAAAACTGGAACATTTGGATCGTCAAGTTACACTGGAGTTACTTTGCTTGAATTGTTTTATGAAAATACGCCTTTGTGTCAAACCTGTTAAAGAATACATAACTTAATGGAGCTGTACACATCACTCACTCAGGGTTTTATTAAGTGAATGATTCAGATCTTCATAAACTTCTACGAGAACGCAGCTGCTCACCTAATTGTGTCTGTATCTACATAATAATTGAAAGATGGAACTGCTTGCATCAGATGAAACCAAGACTGCTTTTACACTACAGTGGTTTACTTGGTTCACTTGAACTGGACCAGAGTTTTTCCTTGGACAGTCACTCATTTGGTCAAATGTAAAAGCTCAAAACGTCGGTGCAGACCTAACCAGTGAACTCTGGTCTGCTTGAAAACATGTCTTCGTTCACTTGTATGTGAACCCTCCCTTAAAGAGGGAGTGCAGGACTATCGAGCATCTATATTATCCATAGCAGTGATATCCAAAGTCAGTAGTCAAGAATCTATACCCTATATGTCAAACAGGGTCTATCCTTAAACATATGACTGGTCATTATCAAGCCCCTGTATGTCTAAGTGCAGCTGCATCTGAAACCTTTAGGAAAGCAGCACTGAGGACTGGAGTTGGACACTCTGATGTAGTCAACTCCACTTTGTGTTCGCTTATAAAAAGTTATGCGAGAAGATTTAGTGTTGCCCTGCAGACCAAAGGGGAGTTTGCATAGTATTAATAAAATGTTCAAAGCAGGACTGCAACTCCAGTTCTCGAGTGCCGCTGTCCAGGAACGTCTGCATCCATCCTTACTACAATACACCTGATTCAAATAAATGATTACTGACCAGACTGTTGCATAAAGTGCTGACATGCCAAGGAGGTAATTCATCCTTTTGATTCAGGTGTGTTGTAGTAGAAATATATTGAACATGTTTAAAGATTTCTTTCCACAATGATCAATTGTCTCAAAAGCTTCCCAAGATTTCTTTGTACATCTTCACCAGGGGTTAGGGTTAGTCTGACCTATTGTAACATGGCTTCAGCTCACAACAACACTATGACATCTGGAAAGGTTTCAGAAACTCAGGGACATCTCAGAGGGCCGGTTTCTTTTTGCTGCCATAGTTCTCTTCCCTGATCATGCAGTTTGAGAGACTGGTTTCTTGTTTCTTACCATACTGCCCTACAGCCAGATAATGAAATGTGCCAGAGGCTTTGCTTCTAATGTTTCGGCAGCCTGCGGGGCACCTCTACCTGCAGGAGTTGGAAGGAGGTCTCTGGGTGGTGGCCATATTGAGCTGAGAATTTGAGAATGGGCAGGAGGCAACAGGGGGCGTCCAGTCCCCCTTCCCTGCAGGGCAGCGCGCTCACCCACATCTGAAAACGCTTACCCTCACACCTCTTTCAGCAGGGTCAGTCTGGGTCCAGGGATCAGACAGTTAAAGGAAACCGAGCAATCATTTGAAGTTGAGAAGGAGGAAACTATTGTAATTCAGCAGCTCTGTAAAGTGTTGTACCTGTGGAAGAATGAAATGGATTGAAATCAGAATGAATCCAATGTAGGCTATCGTTACTCAAAATGTGCATGTGTTGAGATTAATTACTAGATTAATATAATTTGAATAGGTTGTGATTCAATCTTCTCCAGAGAGCTTGTCTGGAGAATGTCATAGGAATTCTTTGATAAGTAAATAGCACAGCATTTTACCGCTGCATTCTAACGTTTTCCCGACTTGTCCAGCTGGGAACAATGACGTCAGCTGATTGAACAAAAGCAGATCTTTTTGTTGTTTGGATCTTTGATTGCTAAGGGTGACAGTAATAAAATAAACTACTTAAAATCAGATTGAAACACCAAGAAGAAAGCATTTTTATGCTCCCCAGTAAGGTCCCTGTAATGGCTTTGGAATGTTGCTGGGAAATGTCGGTGTTGGGCTGAGTGAGAAGACAAGAATAAAAGCCCACTCTTTTTATTTTAGTTTTGATTCACTGGCTAAAGCTGTGTTTTACCCTCAAATAGCAACTCCAAAGTTAAATTTAAACAGAAACAGTGAGTGACTACAGCCTGCCTGGGCATCCAGTGGACAACAGTTTTTTCAAGCTTATCTACTAAGCGAGTTTTTCCACCAGAATAAACTTTAGTTCTTGGCTAAATGTGGGTCTGTGTGTGGTAATGCCGAGTGGGTCCAGGCATTAAACCACACCTGGGTTAACTGGTCAGCTGTGCTTTTGTTTGTGCTGCATCAAACCATCTGAGGTTCTGTATTGTCTGGGAAGATCCTCGACCCGCAACATTGCCGTAGTAAAAATCTCTGATCCAAACATGAGGGCTGAATGTCCTTTTCTTCGCTTTACAAGACGGGAGGTGTGGTGCCATGTTACACGCTTAATGGTATTTTTGCAGTTTTGATTTAAATTGATGTGATGGGAGATACAAAGACAATAATATATATTATATATGTTGTTATGATATACATTATAAATATATTTGTAACTTATCTAGCCTTCTTGTTATCTGCTAATAGCTTGCTCTCTCTCACTCCCCTTCAATCTGAATGAATCACCAACATCTCTCGACATTGTTAAAATGTCCTGTTATATCGTATATTTTGTGTCTTTTTTTACTTTATTTTTAAAAAGCTGTCTGATTAAGCTTTAATATCTAAGCTTTACTTTGATTTTGTGACAAATTTAGCAGGAGACATGTCCTCAGACATGTTTATTTTTCCCTTTCTGTGTTGACTTATGGTGGTTTATAGCTTGTTTGTGAGCAGTAAAGCAATACCTTCTGTATTGTTTAAAACCACTTATTCGATTTTGATAAAATGCAAACAAAAAACAAATGTCTGCTACAGACCCTTTTTTCCTCTTCTTTAATGTTTAATCACCAATACTTTTTTCCTTTAAATAGCTCATGAATTATGCATTTGCAACTACGCCACTGAACTCTGACCTCTGTACTAATTGATGATTGCAGTACAGATGTCGGCCAACTCCAAACTGTGGTTGTTAGCAATTATTTGATAAACAACTGGCTAATATGCTAATTGCTGCCAGCCGTCCGTGAGGTCATTAAGCGTGTTGGCTCTTCAGTTACAGTAAAATTGCTCAGCTTCACTTGTCGCCCTGTAGGCCCGACTGTTCCTCCCCCCCAAAAGAAAAACAAAACCCAAGAAGAAACCTATCTGAAAAGGCCGCCTGCTTTGCACAATGCATGTGATTACCTTGTTCAGTTAGCATAACATAATCAGACGATTTTAGCAGCTGCTAGCATGTACACACAGACAAAGTGGTAAACAATGGATGCCTTGTGCACTTTTTTATTTTGCTGAACAAGTAGAATTCCTCATCTTTCCACTGTTTTGCTTTGAGCCTCCCTTAGGAATGTTTTTACCGGGCCACATTCCTCTCACTCAGCTCATGGCTTGTCTTGGTTTTGTTGGCTGGGACGTACATATCCTCAGAGATCGGTAAAATCCAACATGTCTGTCTGACTTTTTAAGACCGAGACGCATTCAGTGGGCAGGTAAAGGCAGCAAAATGTGTTCCTGCTACGGATGACGTCAGGAACAAACGCAGACTTGTTTACAATATTCCTGCATGTGTCCTTTGCTCATGCATGTGCGTCTTTACTCTACCTGTTGAGTTTGGGCCCCTGGGGTACCATGACGAGAATCATTAACCTTTACAAGTGTGAGGCCCGGCTGTCAGTCAAACTGACAAGTTGCCCCCGTCCAGCTCTGCTCTGAGCTGAACTCCAGCAAACCCCAGAGAACCCCTGACCTCGCTTTGACAGGGAGCCGAGGAAAGCTGGAGCAGCATGGGCTGAACCTTTGGAGAAGTGCACTTTGACTGAAAGATTGATGATCTGAGTCCCCCAATGTGGAAACATTAGGATGCTAATGATGAATCAGTCCTGCTTTCTCTCACTTAGCCACAGGCACAGGAACGCTGTGCCTCTTTCATACAGCGTTCATTTCATTTGTGTCAGTTTCTAATTTATGGGTTTTTCCTACCGTTCTGTGAACAGCCTTAGAATTTATTTGTTTTTCTTAAGGCACCGAATATCATAATTTAGACATCTGAGAACAACCCATTATTTCACATATTATGTTTGTAGAAACAATTTTCCTTCCCAGGTGGTTGGATTTCTACACCTGTGATTTGACTGGAATACCTGAATTCAATGATTTTGATAGTCGAGTTTATTAGCATTGCACATTTCAGCAAGGCAGTTCAAAGTGCTTTGCACCATAAAAACATAATGCAGTAACCAAATATGAAACAAGCGATAAACATTGCTGTCGGGATTTTTTGACAAACCTGTGAAGACACTATTGCAGAAATCAATGCAACTAAAAATAAATATATGGATGAGTTTCTCTAGATCTTGCTGAAACATTAATCTTTTAACTATAGAATGTTCTTCAGGTGACAGAAGGCCAACTTTGTAATTGTCTTTATGTGTTTCTGAAGGTTCAGGTCGGATTTTATCACCACACCCAGATTACAGATCTGATCACTAGTTTCTAGCAGTAATAGCTGAAGCTGTGTGCTGACTCAGCTGTTATCTTTGGACCAGAAGTTTCTATGTTCTGGTCCAAATATAACAACTTCAGTTTTGTTTCTGTTCAGCTGGAGAAAGTTATGGAACGTTGTGGCACCAATGCATTTCTTCAGTGCTGGGATGGGTTCTGAGTCAACTGGTGACAATATAAGATAGAGCTGTTATCATCTGCATATTTATGATAAATCATCATATTTCTTATAATATGAGCTAAAGGGAGCATGTAGATATGATATAGTAGGAGTCCCATGATAGAACCTTGTGGTACTCCACATGTGACTTCTTCCTACTGATGAGACGATACCTGTTAACACAATAAGTTCCTGTTCTTATGTGAGATCTGAACTAATTAAGTACTGGACCAGAGAGTCTGACTCAGCTCTTCAGATGCTTCAAGAGGCGCCCTGATTCCTATGGCAATAAAAGGTACGTTCAAGTTCCAGCATTAATGGGACCCTGTTAAAGAGTCCATAATGTAACAAGTTACTTAAAAGAACTGTGCCTGATCTGAATGCCTGCATACTCCTTCCTCAAGTGCATGATGTAGCCTGCCGTGCCACAGCAGGATTAAAGTATCCATCTCTCCCCGAAGTGCCTTGCTCCCTCGGCCCAGCGGACCCCTCCCATACTCTATTTGCTTTAATTAAAATAAAACTCTCAGTCTTGGCCTCGCCAGACCGACCATCCCCTCTTTCTCTCTGGCACCGTGCTCTCCAAACGTCAAGCCAAACCTTTTTTTCTTCCCCTTCTTTCTAACTCTGCATGTCTCCGTCTCCATGTTTCCATGTTGGCGTGCTGCTCCTCTGGGGTTATGACAAAGCAGAACAGGGATGTGTGCCGGCTGAGGAGGAATGTGGAGCTGAAAGAGGCTGTGTACTGAAACGGGATGTGAAAGTGTCGAACGAATCGTCGGTCAAAGGGGAAATTAAATCATTCCGGGTTAGGAAGGCACCTGAGGGAATAGCTCTGTTTGCTCTGAATTGTGGCTTGGAGGTTTTTTCTTCTTTTTTTATAGATTTAGCCGTTCTCGCTGAGGTGTATGTATGAACTGGCTGTTTCCAAGTATGCGCATCTGCGTATTCCCATGTGTTTCCTTCGAGTGGGACTCAGAACAAAGCACACAGTGTAGTTTATGTCAAAGAGTAGCAAAGCTGTGGAGGAGAGGGAAGAGGCGTGCATCTGCAGACAGGGTTTGTTTTTTTATTGTGTCAGCAGCTTGAGATTGTTCCCAACCTCCTGGATTGACTTAACAGTGGGTTGTGGTCAGCATTTCAAAAACGATCCTGTAAACCGCGTTGGGACTGAGTCGGGTCAAATGGGGTTTTGGAGAAAACTCTCTGAACACCTGTGGAACTCATTCACAGAGTATTTATCAAGCTGCAGCTATAATACCAACAAATAAAATGCCTGGATGTTGAATGAGGCTCGCTGTAGATGCAGGCTGCCATCTGTTCCAGGATACATAAATTAAATTGCAGTAAAAGCACGTTACAGAGTGTCAGAGTTGTCTGGTGGAGCTGGTAGAGAAATGAAAACATTAAGCCAGAAATGTTTTTAATCTAATTTTCTGTCTGTTTCAGTTGGACCCCATTCCTTACGAGGTGCTGCAGCAGAAACCAAATGCTAACGCTGTGAGCTCTATGGAGAAAGTCATCGAGGTTCAGAGTGAGTAGATCTCACACCGCAGCCAGTAGCTCATACACATCTCTCGTTTTATGTCAATTTTTTAAATTATGCTTCTTTAAATCGTAATGCCTCCACATATAACCTATGAAATCACTGCTGATGAAAGTTATTAAGTCAGTAGTTTTACAGATGACGGGAGAAAGAAAAGAAGTGATATTATCACCACTTTTAGGTTATAGTGAACAATACAAAACAATTGAAGAACCAAAATTGTCATTGTTTGGGGGGTTTTTTGCACCTCTTCTTTATAAAAGATAATCCCTGTATAAAAATGTTTAACATTTAAAGCTTGTTAACCCTCTGATTCCTTCATTTTGTGCTCCACCAGGGACAGATATTGAGTAATTAAAAAAACAAACATAAAAATGCATCCCAGAGAAATCATATATATTGAGTTATGCAAGTTTCATCCATTTATTACAGACCAAAAGCATCAATCAATGATTACATAATACATTTTCTCCAAATTGTTGTATAAATGCTCTTAGTGACACATATTTTTGTATTTAAAAAAAAATCACTTAATGTAAAACGATGATGAAATACACAATTTTGTCCCTTTGGCACAAAAAAATGCCAAAAGGGGAAACATTTTTACACGTTTTTCAAATGTGTAGACACGCCTCTTCACATCCAAAACCTTTTAGTTTATTAAACTCATGCTCATGTTGTCCAGATCTCTTCTGGATGTTCAGCTTTTGCATCCCGTTTTTATTTGTTTGTTGCAGGTAAATATTGGCGCTGTCTGCAGCGCTCGGCCTCCACCCTCGGCTGGTCGCTGAACGAAGCGCTGCAACGGGACGTGGAGGAAGCCGAAACCGTTTCAGCCATGGCTTCACTGTCTGTCGCCAACAAGCACATCGGAAAAAGGTCTGTGCTGTGACTCTGTACAGACCCCAGTTCCTCTGTTTGAAATAGTTGCGATTGTATTTATATATTTCACTAAAAAACAGTTCATTATTATGCGTTTGCTTTCTACAAATACATGCAACTTCTTTCTATTAGATGATGTTCAAAGCTCTGGATAATGAGATGTAATTGTTTTAAAATGAGCTTAAGGTCAAATGTTCTCTGGTTAACATGGCCAGAGAAATAAATCCATGAAATAACAGCCTGAAAATAAAAATTAAAAAAATCAAAATAAAGTGATAAAATTAAGAAAATAATAATACTGTAAAACTACAAAACATGCCTGAAATATGACCTAAATATGAAAGATTATAAGTTCACAGAATGTGACAATGCTGTGTGTAACATTTTTCCCTCTAAGGGCTGAAGAGGAGCCGATGGAAGAGGAAGCTCCCATGTAAAGGAAACAAACATGGTTAACCTTCAACCACTAAGACCAGCGGTCAGCGCTGAATCGGTCCTCATCCTGGATCCCTATAGATTCCTCACCGTCTCACCGTCGTTGGAAACGATCAGACCTTTTTCTCTCTGGGACGAAACCAGGAACTGACAAAAGTGGCTCTTGCAGAGGAACCAGACGGCAGAAGATGAGCTACATCACCAGTTAGTCACACACAGAGCGGCAGCATTAACCGTGTTTTACACAAGAGCCAGTTGTTCTACAGCCACAGCCTCCAGTGCTTTTTAAAAACACTAAACGTGTACATTTTGACTGCCAGTCTGAACCGTACTAGACCTACAGCAGTCGTCTACTGCTCATGTTTTATTTGTTCTTTTTTGTGATTTATCAAAACCACCTTAGCTGTTGTTAATGTGACTCTGCACTAAAGGATGGACTCCTGCTTTTTCAAGGTATCGGCGTGTTGAATATCCTGCATTTTTCCGAGGTAAAGTTACAGAAGATTCAAGGATTCAGAGAGTAACAGATGTTTGTGCCTTTTTTGTTTTGTTTTGTTTTTTAATCAGTGGATTTTCTGTTGAGCTCTTCATTAAGAGCTTTGCCTTACGAATGGATTTTGGATCAAGGAATCTTCTCCGAAGTTTCTGTCCTGGCAAGACATGAGGTGCCTGCATGTTTCCGGCACATAGACTCCAGGATGTTGGCATGTTGACCTTTATTACTCTGCTGTCTGTCCCTCCATTTCTGCTTTAATCTCTCCCTTTGTTACATCCTCACCCAGTAGCAAGAGATGAGTGTAAGAAGACTTAAAAGGAGAGACTGAAATGTCTTTTTTTGGACCATAAAACCTAAAATCTTCTTTATTAACCAATAGTGAAGCCAAAACTTTGTAGCTTCTGCTGTTTCCCACACGCAGTGACAGTTTCTACGGTAGAATTTGTGTCACTTTTTAAAGATTATGGAGGAGTGTAATTACTCTCGACTGGGCCAATTTGTTTTTACCGTCCCACCTGGGATTTTCCGGAGGGCTGATCTGGAGCCGCCGTTCCTCCCGCAGCTGCTTCAACATCTTTAGGTCCTTGTTAGAAGCACATCTGCTCTCCAAATGTCAGGTGCCGCGTAGCAGGTTGCTGAACATCTCAGTCTGTTCATTTACACTGAAACACAAGTTTTTCATCATCACGATGAAGCAGTGCACACCGGTTATTGCTGCTCATTATTAAGCCTGTTTAAATATTAATTGGTTTAGATATTATGTTTCATTTTTTCACACTTCTACAAAGCAACACCATGTGGTAAAAAGATGTTACAAACAGGTAAACTGGGATTCATGGCTTTAGTTGCTTCAATATTTTCTCGAATAGTAAGAAGCTGTAGACTGAACATCACTTTAAGGCCAACATGTTTTCTTGTTTAAAAGTGATGGGGGGGGGAAACGTTCTCCTTCACTTAATCTGCTGGTTTCAATCTGCAGATGGAGAATAAAATCGACCACCACAGCAGAAACGTTTGAAATCCAGGATTATGTTTAGTTTTAGGACCATAAATATGGAAGTATTTTTAAATGACTATACTTTACACCTTCTAATTTCAAACACAATGCTTGGCTTGGTTCAACTTTTCTGTATCAGTTTTTAATCATCCATCTTTTTTTTCCCTCCTATCTTTTGGAAAACCTACCTTCTGCCATTTTTTTGACCTGTGGTTGATCAGCTGAGGATTCCTGCCACAAACATCAATGATCTCACTGGTTTTGTTGCTCTTCTCTGACCTTTGATGACATTTTGTGCTCATTATTCACAGTTTCTCTCTGTTACTTTGTAAAGCTGACATACTTCACAACAGGTGAAGGTTCAAACTGTTTTGTAGTGAACGTTGTATGAAAACGTTTCTGGGTTTATGGGGTTATTTGGGGTGGGTGGGAACTTTGGGATACAAATGTTTCTACTTTGTAAAATGATGGATAATTGTGTATTTACTGTCTGTTTATAGTAGATTTATATATAAAAGAAAGTATATTATATATCTATACATACTGAACACTTTGATCTTGTTTAAAAAAACAACACTGATGCTTTCTATGTGCAGCCGACCCGTTTTGACGTTGTTACTGAAGCACCTTGACTGTCCTTGGTCACTGTTGACGTTTCTAGCAGCGTTTTCTGTCTGTTTTACTCGTCTGTCACAAGTGATGATTTATCGCTTTTATTTATCTGATGGGTACCACAAACACTGTTACAGTATGCCTCACATATTCATGCACATATCTGTACCATTCCATGTTTCTGATGCTGTATGTTTGGCTGTAGTTGTAGGATTTCAATTTACCATGATGAAATTATCAGTTAGAATTTAGATTTTTTTTTTTGGCCCATATTTTTCCTCTTGTTTTTCGAAGCATTAGTTTTTTGATACATTGAGCGCTCCTGCAGAAGACAGTGGTCAGATTTGAACTTTTATCTTTGTAAAATGAAGTCAGTCTAAAAAGTGGAAACAGCTCTTAAAGCGCCAGCACCTTTAATATGATGTACAATCTGAAAATATGAGATAAAATAATATATGTTGGGGGGAAATTACCTGTAGAAATGTGCTCACCTATAAATTAGATCATTCCAATTTATTCCTCTTCTGCACAAGCTAATTTTTTCTTATTTTAGTTTGTGTTTGAAAGTAAAATCCCTCTTCAGCTGTTGAGTTGAAACCTGAACATTTTGGTATTTAAAGTCGTTCATTCCTCAGTTTTATGTGAGGAATAGTAATTCCACATCATGATGCTGCCGCCACGTCTCATTGAAGATATGGTGTTAATTTGGTGATTGTATTTTTGTGCCAAACACATTGCAGCTCAGGTTTGCCACTAGATTCAGAGGTTTAATTTAAGATAAAATGAATTCATGGAAATTCCCTCAGCTTCTACAATGACACTGTTGGTGTTTGTGAGCAGTTTTTCTTCTGCATTATAAATATAGATTAAAAATGCAGTGAATTTTCTTCTTTTGCGCTGCTCCTGACTGATACCTTTGTATAAATAATTAGGCCATTTTGATTGCAGGACATTTAAGCAACTCTCAGAAATATCTCACCAAGACAACTGAGGTTTATTTCAAATTCATCAGATTATTTATAATTGTTGGGAACTCAAAAACACAGAATCCTGAAATTAAATTAATAAGAGGTTTGGAAAATATTAGATATGCACATTAATGTAACTGTTGTTTTCACCCTGATAGATTTGTTGGTGAAACTGATCAGGCAAATTAAAGGTAGAAAAATGTTGAAAATGATAGTTGCTTCATTTTATTGGGATACAAAAACCTAATTGACACTTTTTAGAGCCACTAGTTGTTTTTTGTTTGTTTTTTGTTTTTTTGATGGCACAAATCCACTTTCTTCTTGACTTAGCTGTAGACTCATCTGTATGGTTGGAATCTTTTTATCACTTAAGGTACTTGAGAGAGCTGTCTGCTGTAGGACAGACACAAACTGCTCATAAACTCTCCACAGAACCCCAATGATAAAACTCTGAACTGACCCTTTAAGGTTTATAGTGTCATCCTGAAGGCTGAAGGGTAAATTTGTCCTCCTGTGTGATTCAGTGATTCTTTGTAATAAGTTTTCTTTTCTTACCAGAATACTTTTTAAATGACTTATGCTGATTTTGCAGGCATTAATTTCCTCTGGTTGGATTTATAGCTCTCTGGTCTGAAAGACCAAAGCAGAATATGTTTTGTCTTAACTAGGAAAAACCAAAAAAATTAACTGTCAGATATAATTTTTTACAAACGTATTACCTTGGGATAATATCTGCTGATTAGCAACATTTCAGCACAACTTGTTTTTTTTTCTTTTTTTTTTTTTTTGCTGAATGTATTTGATCTCCAGGGCCTTCAATCATGTCCGATTCTGGAAATTAAAAGCTACACATATAGTTAAATGACAGTTTAAATGTAAATATCTTTTTATAAACTAGAAGCGGATCTGAGAGGACCTTTGCAGCAGGACAGTTGGCTGACATCAGTTTTTATACGTCTCTTTATATTCCCGTTTTTTAATCCAAACACACACTGTTGTGAGCTCTTGTGTAGCTCTGGGCCTGCTTATCGAGTGCATATCGAATGTATACAGAGCTGACCGAGGTCGGGCTGAGGTGAGGTGAGGACCTCACTCTGGATCCCAGGACGTCTCTGCACGCGTTGACTCACTGGAGGAGAACCTTCCCAGAACTCCCCTGGCTTTCCTGCTGCTTTATGTTTTGGTTCCTCGAACGCAGCCAAAACTAGCGCCGTCTGTCTTCACAGTTAGTCTTAAAAACAATGTCCAGTTACTGAAAAGAGAAGGAGAAAAAAGAAAAAATACGACCTTCCTTTTTTATTAGAGTGACCATTTATCCAAAGGCAGACCTGCTTTTATTTTGACTCTGACAGCTCAGAGAAGTGAGAGTTAATTCGTTTGGTCTCACCGAGCTTCACTCCATT
The DNA here is from genome assembly GCA_903067075.1 of Micropoecilia bifurca. Taxonomy (NCBI): domain Eukaryota; kingdom Metazoa; phylum Chordata; class Actinopteri; order Cyprinodontiformes; family Poeciliidae; genus Micropoecilia; species Micropoecilia bifurca. The sequence continues at coordinate 8,779 of CAEGAF010144128.1, read as the reverse complement.
CTTCTTTTCTCTCTGCATGATGTTTGTCTGCATGTCCGTCCGTCCGTCCCGGGTCACATACCAGCACTGAAGGACATTAGTACTTTCACTGTATCCAAACTGTCTGACCGCTTTTACTTCACATTCAGGTGGACTTTGGGTGCTTTTTACCTGTAGCATATGGAGTCATCACACCTGGAGTAATAGTCAGTATCTAACCTTAGATTTGATTGTATTTATGTAGAAGCTGTTCCAGTGGGGCGCTTTGTAAACCGCAGCAACAAAAGGAGGCTTTGTTATAAATCTGGGTAAGATGTGACATTCAGAGGACAGTTTTATCCTTTTTAGTGCACTTTGGTGATGATTAGGGTCTTTGTCACATCTGGACTTTTTTTAAAGCTCCTTGTTACCGTCGTCCATTCCACTAAGAAACAAAACAAAAAGCCAGTTTTCTGTACATGACCACTGTGCTCCACAAACAAGCTGTTCCAGGTTTACATATGTATAAAATGCATACTCTTTGTTTTATTATTATTATTATTGGTTATGTTTTTGACTTGTTCTGCCGTTGTTACAGAAATAGTCATTTTTTTCTGGGAAAATCTTTACTCTAAAAGATTGTCTTTGACATGTATAATATAAAAGTATTCTTTTTGGACAAACAGACTGCAGTGTGTGTCTTTCTCTTTAAGTGATATGTTTAAAATGTGAACATCCTGAGGAACGTTCATCTCTTACACTCACATTTACATTTTTCAGATGTCAAACATAACCTTAGTGAATAAAAAATGCAGTTCCAACTTTTTTTCTTTGAAAGAAAAACTCCCTCCTCCCTTTCTCTCTGTTTATTTCCAACCTGATTACTGCCAGCAAATCCAAGAAAAAACACTTGGAACCAACCTGGCCTTCTATGTAAAACAATAAAACATCCATTAGCAGCAACAACTGACATCCAACATTTGTGAAAACTGGTGATAAAACTATTACGTCTCTTAAAGGAATTGTGACTGACTCTTGTTTGCACTGTTGTATTTATTTCTTTTTTTGTACAGCTGTTAACGTTGTCCTCAAGTCCATCCTTGACATTCTTTTCAGTTTTCACATTGGGAACAAATGGCTTCCTATAGTCACAGTTTAGTTTAAAAATAATGCCATTTTGTTCTGAAACTGTAAATGAATTATATTATTTATATTTGAAGTTCTGGATGAATATGCTTTACTTCTGTTTCTTACTCTCTTTCGAGTTCTTCTCCCAACTATCGTCCTCATGTGAATTCATAGTAAACAGGTTTAATTTCTCCGCTGCAAAAATCTTACATCCTTTAAGAGATGACAACTCTTAATGATTATTTCCGCTACACCAAAATCACCCTATAGAGAAACTTTTAGGTACGAAGGGAACTTGAAAGATTTTTTTCACCAAGCTGAAGGGAAGTAAGTTGTGGAAGTCCAACTTCCTGCCTACACAACTTATTGTGTTGTTTCCTTCAGTGGTTCTTGGTGTAGCGCCACCACAGGCCAGGAGGGGGAACAGCTGAAAATGTAGCAAATGTTGCAATTTTAGTCCCCAATCAAACCAAGTCAACCTCGTTATCAGTTGTGAAAACACCCTAACTTTTTTAAATGAAGCTTGACGGGAAGAAATGTAGTTTTTAAGTTTAACTCATAGTTTAAAACTACTTCCCCCTGTGAGACCTATAAACCGTTGCTTACACATAAAACAGAACATTTCTCCACCAGGAAGAATTATTGGCAACACAGTAGCTGTGAGCAGGATCAGCCCCACATTTGGAGAGGTCAGAGGTCAGAGCTGGTGTCCAAATAAACAGCAGTGAACCCCTGTTGGTGGCGGAGCTGACGCTGAGACAACAGCCGAAAAGCAAACAAAACCAATCCAGCCCTCCTTCCCCTCAAATAAACACATTCCTCAGCTTTCAGTCAAACGCTGAATTTGGTGCGTAACCGTGTAAATAAGGCCGCCGCTGACTTTTGGTTGCTTTGTCACAATCTCCGTAAATCATGAAGATTCGAGACACCGGCGCAGCGACGAAGGCAAACGAGGAAGGGCAGGTCTCGAGGTCCTCGGGTGAGAAAGGTTAAACTGGAGACCTTAGGGATAATATTTACCGTCCGGGAGAGTCTGCAGAGCTCTGGGGACAGTAAAGCTAGGTATGCGCTCTGTTTACGGTTCCTCTGTGGCTGCAGATGCTCTAACGATGGCGAGGTGACACACTGACTGCCCACCACAGTTTTAGCTCGGGTCAGAGGAGAGATGGAGCCTTCATGGTTGGAAACTCAACGGGCAAAAGATGGCTGCCTCATCCCCCACAACAAAAAGGCATATCTATTTTATCTCTGCTCTGACCGCGGTGACATTATGGTTTGTGGCGGCGCTGCTCATCCTCCTGCAGCGTCAGGCGCTATCAGTTAGCTCTGTTATTACCCGGCCGCTTGGGCGCAGGGAAAAGGCCTCGGTCCCCCAGATGTGCTCATCACCACACGTCTTAATTGCAGGTTGGAGTAAATCCCTAAAGGGCCTGTGGGGCTTCAGCCAGCTGCGTGAATGACAAGCCAAAGTAATTATAGAAGAGTTATTAGGATCAAATTTGGATCATCAACACTAGTAAACAGATTCTTTCGAGGAGTCAGACGACAAGCGAATAAAAACTGTTGGATTTTAATTTTTGACACGAAGTTGGACTCAAGTCAGAACAAACTGTAGTCATTTTTTAGGTTTTTGTCCTGAATCTGACTCGGTGGACCAGCCGGGAAGACTTCGCTGTTTTTCCTCCTGTCCAACTCTAAGGTTTGATGCTCAGTAGCAGAGAGCTGAGCTCAGTTTTCTCATCCTGCTGCTGTGGGTGTTCAGGCTGCAGTTTGATTCAACATCTACTTTGCTCTGGAAGGTCTTCACACATCCACTACTCCTTCATATTCACCTTCCACTTCCACTCCATTTTAATCTGAAGTGGTCTTGGTTGATGCTTCTTCTGGCTTTCTTCAATAACTCTGACTGCTTTTTTTCTTACATTTAGTACCTGAGCGTAACTCAGTCGACTGTAAGGGTTTTAGACCCAAACAGACAAACTAAGAGCATAAATGAGGCTCATATGGAGATTTGGAAGTGTCAAGTGGAAGAATGTGTACAACAAATACTTGTACTGTGAGGTATAAGTAACTAATAGTACTAATAACTGAGTACTGTTAGGTTTTAGTCACCAACAGAGATGCTCTCTGGTAAAAAGTTTTTTACAGCTTCCAATGGCCAAAATCAAGATCACTTTGTCAAACCAGGTTTCCCACCTTGACTGTAACATTATTTCCTGGGTTTAGTCAGGCCTTCACCCAGAGGCTTTTGGGTTTTTGCAGTCAGGCCGGCGCTTCCCAACGCTTCTTTTAACTTTGTTGGAAGGATCATCGTTTTTTTTCCTGGTATTGTTATTTTGTATGACTTGCTTAACAGGGTTTATGTCTGTTTTGACTTTGGCTATTTTTACTTATTCTCTGGACGTGCAGCACTTTGGGGAACCGTTTGTTGTTTTTGAATGTGCTTTTTAAATGAACCAGATCGAATTGGGTTAGTTGTGCACAACACAAATCTGGCCTTTATTGACAGACTGTCATAAAAAGTAACATTTACAATCTGCCACCAGGAAACACGTAGAAGAAGCTGCTCTGAATCAAACTTTCTGGCCGACATACAAAAACAGTGTGTGGCAGAAAACAAGATGGTGGTGGGAGCATCATGTGGTTCTTCAGCAGGAACAAGGAAGCCAGAGTTGTTAAAAAAGTTAAGGATTAAATTATGGAAGAAAACCTGCTAAAGGCAGCTAAGTCTTCAGACAGGACTGAAGGTCAACTTTCCAGCAGGACACAAGTCCAGATCTGAAACTGTTTAAAACTATGTGGACAGACAACAAGTATCAGTATAATTGTCCAGCTGTACATGTGGAAAGCAGGCAGAGAAATTTCAATGTTAAGGGAAATAAATGCAAGCCACACTTTTTAGATTTTTTTTATTTGAAAACCCCCCAAAAACTTCCACTTCAGTTATGCGCTATCTGGTGTTGCTCTCTTACTTAAAACATAAATACATTGAAGCTTTTGATGTCGATTTTTTTTAGTGATATAAACTTTTTGAAATGCGTTTTTAAATAAAACTGGCATTTTCATTTAAGCTTCTCTGTTACACTTTTCTTTTATTCATCAGTTTGATTAATGCTCTCATAGCCAAGTGTACTGGAAATGAGTAAAAAAAAACCTGAAAGGCTATTGACTTTTAAATACCTAATAGACAGCCTGACTTTTAAAAAGTACAAAGGAAACTTAGGTGGGTTTGACATTTTCATATGTTCCTTTTCAAGCATTTGATGTTTTGTTTTCTCTCTTGCTCTCTTTCCGTTTTGATGCTAACCGTAACCCTCAGCATGGACACTGATAGACGGTGAACCTCAGCTCCTTACAGATGTAAAAAATGAAAAAGGTAAGTGTGAGCATTAACGCCTTCTATCAATCAATCAGATCCTTCACCACATTCAAATGTCAGAGTATTTTCAGTGACATTAAAGATCTAGTCTAAATACTGCATGTTCCAAGCTCTACCACTAGGGGGCTTTCAGTAGGAGCCTGGAACCAGAAACTTCCTTCCGACTTTGGCTGAACCGCCCAGCTGGGTCAACCCCTCACATCCCATCTGATTCTGGCAGCTCTGCCCATCTGCTGGATCAATAATTCAGCAGCTACCTGAATCCGCCCTGCTCCGCTCCTTTGGGAGGTGAAGCCTTCAGATTCCTGGACCGGCGTGACCTTGGAACCTCTGGTGACCCCTGCAGTCATCGCTTGTGTTAATGACCTGCAGCGGAAGACGAAGGGAAAGTCAGGCTGTTCCTTTGCAAACAGACGCCCTCCATTATACCCCCACCTGGGCTTAAAGTTCTGCCTCACTAGTGGCAAATACCTTTGCTTGCATTTTCTTTTATTCTACCACTAACGTTTGCATCAGAGTGGGATTTGTCCCACAGAATCATCAAAACACTGCATGCATGTGAGGGACTGACCACAAGTTAGTCAGATTTCTTGTATATTCTGTGTTGTTCTCCTGTCAAACAGTGAAGACCTGGAAAGGTTTTGGGTCGTAAACGTTTTCCAGCTGTTCTTCTTTCCAGCTGCATTTATTTCTTCGATCACATCACTACAGCTTACGTCACATGCTCTCTGTGTGTGAGCTGACATGTGGTCATGTCAGTTTTGGTCTTCGATTCAACAGAAAACATTAAAGTGATTCATTTATTAATTGCTGAAGCAGATAAAGGGTTTTGCTTTTCTGCTATCTCCAAATAATAAAAGCCAGTCTCGTTAAGAGATATTAGGAATGCACATCGTTATGTGTCACTCAGATAGAAAAAGAAATATTGCTCTCTTCGTTCACATTCTTTACAGCTATATAATCCGACCCAGTCGCCTACAGAATCCCCAGATGAGGCCTTAAGATGAAAGGATGACTTTGTATTACAGCATCCAGTGATTTCATAGAGTCGGCTTCAAAAGGCGGAGGGTGATGTGAAAATAGCAGATGTTCTCTTGGGAAAGCATAAAGATATAGATCAGCTCTCTGCACCAGCGGAGGGTAAATGTCGTTCCAATTTTCTCTCAGTTTCTTGCGCTTTTTTTGTCTTTTTTGTCTTTTTCTCAGCATTTCAGTTCATCAACAAGAATGTTTGGATGAATAATGAGAACAATGAAGAATCAAAAGGAGCCACAATCAGGGTGAGACTTGTTCATTTACCTGGAGTGGTGCTAAGTAATATTTGCAGCATTGTTTGATGCCGCAACATCTTGGTCATTTTATTTTTAAGAGATTCTACTGTAAATTTGGATTATTTTCCTGTTGATGGCCTTCTTTGTTTGACAGGTCCACATTTGACTGTAAATACAGGAGTACCAGGTTGCTTTTGCAGGTGAAAGACGCTCCAGTCCTGTTTGAACACAAACCCATGTCATCGCTCTTCCACCATCATGCTCTACAGGTCATTTGCTGTGTTTCATTTTGTGGATTTTTCTAGTTCCAATTGACATTTTTCTGTGATTCCTTTAGTTTGTAAAGAAACCCTGAACTGTTCTGCTAAATGTTCAGCTGTTCCTCCAAAGAATTTATAGAGTAATTACACAACACCAACATCTCTTCCATAAATCTGACAGGATAATAGTTCTAGGGGTCTAAAAAAACAAAAATTGAATTTATTTTGAATTGCCTAACATTCACACAGGGTCGTGAGAAAAGTAAGAGAAATGTACTAACAAATCAAAAGCGTAACAATCAAATTCTATTAAGAACCTCCATCCAACTATAGATTCCTCTGAGACCTTTGCAAATCTTTATCTTTTTTTTGGAGTATGTATCATGCTCCAGAAAGAAGGTAGTAAAATCCAGAAAAGCTTCCTGTAGACAAACTTCAGGAAATGACATTGTCAGTTGCAGAAAAAACCCAGTAAGTTCCAGAAGTCATTTAAAGAAACCCTGTAAGTTTTGGAAAGAAATCTGCAACTCAAAATAAGCAAACTCTAAAGGAAATGCAGTACAATTGAGAAAAGCAGGAAGTGCCTATAGGTCCTAGAAGAGTTCCCTGTAAATCCCAGGACAGTAAATTATGAAAGGCTTTACAATTCTGAAAAAATAAACTCCATCTCTCTGAAATGCACCTTTTAAGCTCCAGGTAAGAACACACTGTCTATTTCTCCTCAATCTTTTTTTTTTTTTTTTTTTTATGATTGTGGCATTTTGTAGTCATAGATTCGTGAAAACATGATCCTCCCAGAACAAACAAAGAAAAGGAAAGTAACGAGGAGCTGGACACTCGGGGTCAACCTGCAGCCTGCGAGCTGAAGCGATGTCAGCAGCTGAGCCTGGGCTCTGCCAGCACGTTTCCTCAGGCTCGCATCACCCTCCAAAGTGGTGGAAGGTTAACCTTTCGGGGTTGTTTTCTTTTTTTTTCACTCAACCAAACGAACACAGAGTACCATCGGTGACACACAGAGCGTAAACCTTTACTTTATTCCCCCGTTTTTACTGCAAATTAAAGTTTTGTAGCTTTTTCCGTCTGATTTTACGGGAAACATCTGGATCTCCCGCACCACTGGAGCGCTGGCCTCAGGGTGATTCTGAGCAGCTCAGCTGTGCGGGTCCGGGATAATGAGCAGGTATCAAACGGGCTCCTACGGATGAAGCCGGCCTTGGTAGGAAGGGGCTGCCTGGCAGCGCCAGAGACCACCAGGCTCAGAGTGACTGCACACTGTTGCATCTGTTCGTCTTTAACAACCTATTGTGAATGATTTCATTGATCATTTTTTTTCTTTTTCTTCCAGCTTCAACTGTAGTAGGAAATGCAGAAAAGAAAAAAAAAAATCACTTCCTATTTGTGAGGAAATCCCTTCTTTTTTCTGAAGTGAAAGAGCTTGACCAGGTCTCCATCCATAATATATGGACACTTGGAAACCTCCTGCTCCTTCACGCTCAAAATACATTGATAAATTTGTAAATAACGTGAGTTCAGGGCACATATGGTCAATAAGGAGCCCAAGAACCAAAAGATCCCCCTCCTCCCCCGTTACCATGACAATCTGCAATGCAAATAAAAAGAAATCAGACAATAAATCAGAGAAGCACTGCATTTCAGACTGAGTTTTGAAATAATAAAACAAGAATGTGGGACTCCAGTCCGAGGACATACTAAAGTTTAAATGAGCTGCACCATCAACAAGGGAAAACGGCAAAAAGTCTGATCACAAGCAAATAAATTCAGGTGTGCAGGAGCAGCACTGGAGTCTTTTCAGCTGTGAGGCTGTGCAGCCAGAAATGCTCCCAAATGGCACAACATCCCTCTGAGCATCACGCAGCTTATTTCAGCAAGTTCTTCATTATTATCCTCATTACCTTCCCTCAGTCACTGGACAAGGTTCCACATCATCTCTACATAAATATACTTTGATATATGTTTATGTTTCTATCGTTTACTGTCTCCATCTGGTCCTTGGAGATGAACTGATTTTGGTTCTCATAAGCAGGATTCGGTTTCACTGCATCCTATTGGATCTGAATGAGATGCATTGGAATGGTTTCAGCTGCACTGGTTAACTGGAGGTGAACTGGACCTGTTGTCCCCTGAGGTGACATCTGTTGTGACTTGGCGCTGCTGCAGAGACTGAACTGAACTGAGCAAAAACATTCAAACATCTGAAAGCTGAAGGACAGAGTCCGACATCGCGAGAGAGATTTGGACTCTAAATGTTGCCGTTTTGACCAGCAGCTGATAGGAATAACATGTCAGATGCTGTTGATCTGCCAAGAGAGCATTAATGTGTTTAAGTTGTTCTACAGAACCACTTTGAAGCCCAGCTTGCTTATGGAGTTGCATTTGGGGGAAAACAAAATGCATTTAGAGCAGCTAAAATTGTTAAACCTGCAGAATATATTTCTATATTTTACAGCAGTAGTTAGGCATAAAGCTGTCAGAAAATAATAAATCAGTTTAATGTGTAGGTCTTAGAAAATGTAAATTATTTAAGCTTTGTTGGACATCAGCATTCTCACGACAGCAGCAGGTGGAAAAAGTTTGGTGTTTCCACTCTGGGGCTAAAACACATTTTGGTCCCAGCTGGACAATAAATGATATCAAAGCAGCATTATTAATGTATTTAATTCCCAAATGATCTCTTACTACAGCTTCAGTGTGTGTGTGTGTGTGTGTGTGTGTGTGTGTGTGTGTGTGTGTGTGTGTGTGTGTGTGTGTGTGTGTGTGTGTGT
>CAEGAF010144126.1:0-10903 GCA_903067075.1 Micropoecilia bifurca | reverse complement strand
ATATATATGTATGTATGTATAGTGCTATTTATGACAAGCTGGGATGTACCTCTACCAGCATCTACCAGTGTCAGAAGCTAATTGCATTCAGAAAAACTAACCTCAATATCTATACACATGTATAGTACCTTAAGAGATCTTAAGGTACTATAGATCAAGAACCTGAAGATCTCGTTGCTCTTACAGAGATTCTGAGACAGCAAATGTGAGTTAAACTAAATAAACTTCTTACTTGCAGGAGTAAGAAAACAATCAGCTGAAAGTAGGTCTTAGAGAAATAACAGTTAAAAAATAATGACAAAATAGGGAACTGGAGGGCCGGAAGCCTATATCTCGCCTTGGGCTCCAATGCCTCTAGCCTCCACAGTAGCCGCAGTGAGAGGTACTCACTGTTCTGTTTTACATCAATTCACAGTGCTTTCAAAACTCTCCCTTCATAATAAATGAACTGCTTTGTTTTTACATTGTTTCTTTTTTTAGATTAGTTTTTGACTAAACTCTGTTTTGACTTGTCCTGAAAAGCTTTTTTTTTTTTTTGCGGTTACTGATGGCATCGGTCTCTTGGCAGGAATGCTGCCTTTTGTTCCCAACATGTTTGCGCAAAAAGGTGTGAAATTGTCGTCTTGCATGAACCTTTCCTAATAGAAGTGTTAGTTTAACAAAAAGATTTATTATCGAAAAAGCTTCTTTTCGTTTAAATATCACCGACTCCACACCGAATCCTCTGTAACTAGATCCCAACGGGACATATTGACTTGGGAAATTTCCAAAAGAATTTAGTGTTTTAAGTAGGACTAGCCCCAGTTAGATGGTCTGCCTCTAACTACTCTTGAACTCTTCTTCCCCTCATGTAAATAGGACACACATACGTTCTGAAAGCTGATGGGATGAAATCAGCTCATTTGGGTTATTTTGCTAAGCCCTTTCCGGGTCAAACTTCGACCAATCTAACCCATTTCTACAGCTGCTTTAATGTTGCAGGATCAGTAACCAAACACCCAGGGGCAAGTTACAGTAGCCAATTAACCAAACTTTCATGTTTTGGTACTGTGGGAGACACCAACATTGCAAACTCCACACAGGAACCACGAGATTCAAACGTTCTTGCTGCGAGGCAGAAATTCAGACTCAATATAAAACTCCACACAAAATATTGCTTGAAAAAACTGACTTGATATGTTCATTGGTATAAGTGTGAATAATTAGCAAAGCTTGTACTAACTACTTAGCAGATTAAAGGCTAATGGGCTAATTTTAATGTCAAGACTGAAGTAAAGTCATTAGCACAACTTGCTGACATAAACATTGTTATACAGCATTTTAGCATCTTACCTCCTTTTATTCCTTCATGTGGAAGAGAAGTCTGATTGGGTCGAGTCAGGTAGCAAACTCATGTAAAAGTTTTAACTAAAAAAACTATTAAATGTAAAATAACTACAGTCAAATTGACATGATTAATTTAGGTTATAAATGGAGACAAACCATGTTTGGTTAAAATTTCTCAACTTCTCTTCCAGCAGTATAAACCCAGAACTTCTGTTCAAAATAAGGTGTGCAATATTTATCCTTGTTGCACCAATGTTATCGATTTAAGTTTTCTTCTTTTAAGGCAGAAAGTGTCGCATAAGCCCTGGTACCTGCACGGTCTTAAGTCCGTAGAAACTGCAGCGCACATTTGTGTAACTGATATGGTTGCTATGTTCCCTGTGTGGGTAATGGGGCAAATGGTCGGTTCCCTGGTGGGAAAATGGGGTCATTCAGTGTCATAACATCAACTGGGCAATGTACAGGTGAATACATGCCCTTTGTGTTCCTTTATGACACGTTATCCAGTCACTGTGGGACCTTTTTAATGGCTGCATCTCCCTGAATGATTATTGAAATTTCACAGTATTTTAGCTAATATAATCTGTAAGGGGGTGGCGAGTTTGCGTCGAGTGCCAGGAAGTGTGTATGCATTTGTGTGTGTGTGTGTGTGTGTGTGTGTGTGGCTGCCGGGTGCTGAGTACTTGTGTTACAGGCAGTGAAAGGCAGAACAAGATGGTAATTTTGCTGTTAGAAGATGCATGAAAAGCAGCATTTCTGTGTCTGTTTATTTGTAAAACTCAGTCCAAAATCTTTGTGTGTGCGGCGGGAACTTTGGTTTAAGTACATCCACTTCAGCGATGCTCAGCAGAGTGAGTGCACTCTGGACTGTATTGCCGCATTTACGTGATCAGTGCTTATTACAAAACGCCGGTGCATGCTGCTGGGTATGTGTATATCTTAGTGTCCATCAACTGTGTCTGTATATGTAGGCCTATTTTAATTGTTGCCATGGAAACAGAGTGCTGCCAGTGAAGTCCAGATTCAAAGAGGCCAAATCTTCCTCTCCATGTCTCACTCTGTAACTCTCCTTGCCGTCTTTCTCGTTCCCTCCAACCGTCTCGTTGACTTTTTCTTCCCTTTTCTCTCCCGCCCTCCAGTCGGCACTGCCTCTCTCTTGTTGCCTTCCTCTCCCCAGTCCCCACTTCATGTCCTTCTGCCTCCTATTATCTCTTCCTCCTCCTTCCCCTCCTACCTCTACACCCTTCCTGCAGAGTGGTGTGCAATTGAATATTAACACAGGGACCTGTAATTAGAGCTGACGAATCTCCAGCAATTAGTTTTCCCCTAAGAAGTTGTTCTGTCATCTCCGCATGCATCCCTTTATCCCTCCCTCAATCTTCTTCTTGCTTTTTCCTCCCTCTTTGTCATTCCCCGTCTTATCAGCTGTCAGCTTCACGCGGTGGATATTGTCTGAGTGTTTTTGTTTGCCATTGTAACTTCCATCTGCCTCGTTAGCTGCATTCATTTGCGAGTTGGACCCACGATGCTCCGCTCAAGTGTACGAGCGGCTGCATCCACATCTTCCCTGGTATCATCTGCCCACGAAAGTGAGGCAAACATCTATTCCACCTACACCCACTCTGACTATATGTGAATAAGCTCAGGGGGGACAAACGCCCTCCCACTCAGTCACATGTAAACATACAGTAACAAAACGAAGAGAGCTTCTACTTCATGTGCAGCTTTTTGTCTCTTTTTCCTGCCAATATTTACGATCTTTCCGCACAACCGTTTTCCCAGCAGCACTTTCCAGTTCATTTAAGAAAATAGCAAGGTATCCCTTGCCAGGGAGTATATAAAGTGCCTCCAGTTTCTTCTTGGCTTGCCCCTGGGTCTCTTTCCAGTGACATACCTTGAAAATCTCCCATTTGTTCTTGGAGGTATCCAGATCGGATGGTAGAATCACCTCCAGTGGACCTTTTGACGTGGCAGAGCAGTGACTCTAATTAGTTTTTCATGGATGAGGGAGATCTGAGTCTACCTTACCCTCAAACAAAGATGCTTGTATCCAGCTTGTCATTCTTCCAATCACATCTCATGAGGATGAGTGGGAGTTTAAAGATGGACAGAAGAGTAAAAAAGCTTTTCTTTTTACGTTTATTCTTTCTTTACCATGACAAACCAGAGCTGGAATCACATTGTTGCCGACAACTCTGCAGTCCCTGTCCATTGACCGATCTATCCTACCATCACTCATGAAGAAGAGTGCTGGTAGGATAGACCATCAAGAGCAAAAATTGACTCCACAGCAAGAGAGATCACAGTGTTTCTCTTGAATCTGAAGTTTTGTTCCCATTTTCAGTCGGCCCACTGCTTATTGTCTCGCTAGGCCCTCCCACCCATCTGCATATTAAGAAACTCTATAAATAAGCACTGAAAAAGAGGGAGTCAGTCAGTGAGAGCAAGGTACGGTCAAGTAGAACGAATGGAGTGTAAGGATGAAGGGAGGGATGGACAGCAGAAGAGTGTTAAACTAGGCCAACAGGGGCTGACGGAGGAAGAGGGTGGGTTTCATTTCAAAGCCTTGTGAATTGTCCAGAGCGCCTCTTCCGTCAATCACTTAATTAGTTTCAGCATCAGTCGGTTTGTCTGTGTCTCGGATTGGCGCGTCACTCATCTTGCTCCAGACAGTTTGTCAGTCAGCCTGAGTTGGCGTTTAGTCGTCTTTCCCTCCATCTGCCCTTTCTGTCATTTCGTTTACTTGCTTCATTTTTTCTCGCTACATCCCTTCTCTCTGTTGCTTTCTCCTTTCCTTGTGTCCTTATTTTCTCCCATCCAATCAGAAAACCAACGTCTCATCTGTAACATGTACTGTAACTTTCCTTCTCCAGATTCTGCATACATTATTGATTCATGTTTGACATTGTTTCCTGTATTGTTGCTTTAATTTTTAAGTGTCAAGCATGACTTCTTTGATGTACACAGGTGCTTTAGAACAAGGGTATCCCTTTTTCCCCCATCACTCCAACTCTCCAAGTATTTGAGCATATAGATATGATCTGAAACATATGATGGATGTAGCATTTGAGCTTTTTGTTGTACTCAATTGATTTATGACTGCTAACTTCTGATTCCTTCTCTTCACCACCTTCCTGTCTCCCTCACTCCCTGCTCATTTCCTGTCTTTCCAGGTATTTCTCTCCCACTCCTACATTATGCCTGTTCGTGGACGCTGCAGCTCCTCCCTGCCTCACCAACATGCTGGGGCTCACTTCTTCCCCCGAATGGTTGCTCAGGTGCAACACGGGGCTCGGACCCTTCAGCCACCTCCATCGGTTCACCGCACCACAGGCTCGTCTTTATGCCTGCCTCTCCTTTTTCTGCTGCTCTGTCTTCTCCACCTACCCCCAGCCTGTCACTCACGGAGAGAAAAGGGAGGCGGAGGAGGCGGTGGCGGCCATTACATGCCCATCCCGCAGCCCCCTCCGCACCACATGGCCCTGCCTAACATCCTGCGGGGTCTGAGCATCGCTGTTGTACTGGTGGGCAACTCCAGTGAGGTGGCATTGGCAGGGGCCAGAGAGAAGGAGGACTTTCTCCACATGGCTCCGAACGTGGAGTTGCTGACCATGAATGAAACGGACCCCAAAAGCATTATAAAGAGCATCTGCGACCTGATGACGGAGCACTGGCTGCAGGGTGTCGTGTTTGGGGACGACACAGACCAGGAAGCCATCGCTCAGATCCTGGACTTCATTTCAGCCCAAACCCACATTCCCATCCTCGGAGTACGTGGAGGCTCCTCGATGATCATGGCTGCCAAGGTAGGTCTCAAGAAAGATTGCAGAAAACCAAAAGCTTCTAGAATTTGCGGAAACATTTTAAGGACTGATGGGCAGGCAGTTTGTACATTAGAAACTAAATAATTGCAAACTTCAGTTCTCCAATGATTCTGTCCTGATTTTATGTAAAAATGTCCTGCAGATTTCACTTTTTACAGACTGCTGTTAGTCCAGCATAACCTTAATGGATTTGATTACCTCACCAACATCCATAGTTATGAAAGTGCAATTTAAGCACATTTACCTGAATTATTTTCTAAGGTAAATACACGTTTTACTGTGATTAAATGTATACCAGTTAACCAAAACGGATAATTAATGGCTACATATATTGATTAATTCGCCTCTGAAGCTCAGAGTTTGAGTGTTCATCAGATTATTTCTCTTTTTGCTTTTTCATGAAACAAATGCAAATTTAACTGGCGTGCGGTCTACACTTTGCTGTTTGGGTGTTTATGTTTTGGACTCTGAGTAATTTTGGTAGGTCAGCCACTTCTAGGAAGGTTCTCTCTTGTTTCATCATGATAACAGCTCCCACTGTGGTTTGCTGCAATCCCAAAGCCTCAGAAAAGTATGACTTGCCTATGGCTTTGTTTGTCATATTTTAGCCTGCTTTGTGCTTTCCAACAGGTTCTATTTAAGTGATCTGTTATCTCTACCTGTCTCACAGTAATTAACCCTGAGTGTGGCTTGTAAAATTGCATTCCCCCTGCCCCCCCCAAAAAAATCTGGTCAATCACTAAATATTTTAAAGGAAGAGTTTTGCGTTTTTTTCTCAAGAAATAAAATCATCTAATGTTAAAATTTCATTAAATACCTGAAGCATTTATATAAATGCAAATATTTTAATGTGGTAACTAATCTTGCTCTTATAATTCACTTTTCCTCAATCTTCATTTTAATGCGCTCTGCCATCATTAACCTCAACATGCCTCTTTTGCACTATTGTGACTTCATGACCGCATCGTGCAAACAGAAAAATGCCTCAGTTCATGCTCTCACTTGGTGTGAAAGTGAACCGCGCTGGTTCGCATTATCTCCATGTGCATAAAGACAGACAGGCGGGCTTAGCTGGGGGCCCTGACTTGAAAGACAAACTGCCAACAGAGCTGATGCCAGCGACAGGATCAGCTGGAGATTGCACCAGGGCAGAGCGCTAGATCTCTGCCTATTTACTAGGCCTTGCCTAATGGGATAAAGCAATCTGCTGCTGCTTTATCTGTGGCCCATTGAGATCTGGATTCGAGCAAAATCGGCTCATTCGCTTTGTGCCGTCTTGTCACCGAACTAGAAAATGACCAGTTAAGAAAACAAAATCTCTATCCATTCATGTGGAGAAAGTGAAACCTCACACACCCATTAGAGTTTCCTCAGCTGCTGACAACGTGTCGGCTTTTCTGATGTACTTAACTGTTATATCCACTTTAAAGAGGGAGCACAAGGCACATCCGAACTGAACTTGCTTTGGTCATGCTGTTTGTGTTGGGGAAAGTGAGACATATTTTCAAGTGGCAGTGTGAAGCCCACACTCGAGTACGCGTACGACAGTTCCATGTTTGTCCTGACACACGGCGACTCCGGCTCATCCGTCCTATCGGTGTCTCCGTTGTCATCTCTGCATTTGTCTGGTGACCCTCTGGTGTCAACAGGTTGTTGTAGCTGCAGAGACGTGAGCTGGAGTGACATGGCAAGACCAGCAGCCACCACTAAAGCTCTACTCTCTGTTGCTTCTCATTACTGCTGGAAGGGAAGATATGGCAGGGAACCGTCAGCTTCCATTTAAACATGCACTCCTTCATACACAGGGACTGCTGTGTGGCACCCACACGTGGCAGGACGATTCCTGGTAGACGATATACAAATTAAGCTCAAGGTTGTTTCTACATTTAGCTTGATTTGATGGATGATACAGAGATGGATGGATGTGCTTTATTTGTGTGGTTAATTTACTATCAAGTTGGAGATTTGTCAATTTTTAAACCCAAACTCAAGAATCAATATGACTGCCACACGATTTAAACAGAGTACTGGCTGCCTTGATAAACTCTTTATAAATGCCTTTGGTCAATTATATCTTCTTAAATTTTTAACACACTCTTCAGTGACACCTCTGAAAGTGAACAATTACTTTAGCGTTTGCCGTTATCAGCTTGTTTTTGCTAAAAGTTGTTAGCTTGTCACAGATCATAGCGATTAGCGTATTCCAATGGTTTTCTGTTAGCTGTAAATCACAGTTGGCTATTTCTGTTAACCTTTTACCTAGTAATTGGTAGATACTATCATTTCTGATGAGTACCTCAATCTTGGTCTTCCTGCCGACTGCCTATTCAATGAATGGTTTGACGTTATGCTGAAAGTTTGAGGGATGTAGGAGAATAAAAGAGCATAAAAGGGACGTGGAGAGAGTCACAGACCTCTTCGCGGGCTTGTATGTGTGTGCAGGGACGACATTCCCTATTAAGCACATGTACTGTACGTGCAACAGGAAAGAGCAGTATTCCGTGGCAAAGGTTTAAATGGATTTCCCAGGCCACGAGGCAGAGTTTGCCTCCCCTGAGAGCTTTCTCCTGGCTCCGCTGGGGCCCTGGAGAGCGAGGACGGGGGTTGCGCTCAGGCTCTGTCTCCAAACGGATTTGTGTCTGCCTAATGGACTGAGACAATGGAGTGGCAAAAATACGATAGAGAAGGATCAGAGAGAAGGAGGAAGGAGGGGGGGGGGGAGCGAGACATGTGGGAAAGTAGAGTAATTGAGATTGTGAGCAGAGAATGAGATTGGGTGGAAGAAATTGTGCTTTTTAAGAGAAGCAGCTGGGAGAGGAGAGGTAGGACTTGGGTGAAGAGGGTTTGGCTTGATCAAAGTGTGCTTGTGAAGGTGCTCGAGAGGTGATCGACAAACTCAGACTGGCAGGCACAAGAGAAGAGGGCAAAAAGGAAAACTTCCCCAAGAGACTCTGCTTTCCGGCCACTTCAAGAAATTGAATTTTATTTTTTAGTCTCACTAAACTCTTAGTATAGAATCTTTCTCATAATTTTTCTGGTCTCTCAAAGCAGTAATGTCTTTCTGATACTTCACGCTACTTGTTGTGGTTTTTATATACTTAAAGTCACCTACAGCCTGGGGCGGACTGGCTATCGGGAGCACTGGGACGTTTCCCGCTGGCCTGGACCACTCAGGATCACTGAAGGCCAGGACCAAAGATTTGGTTCGGGTCGCACTAAATAAAAAACAATTCAGTACTTGATTGTCTAAAACTCCCTCAAACTGCAATTGTGATGGGGAAAAGACAGACGCACCCCCTTCGTTTTCTGAGGCTGCCTGTTACAGCAGTGCAACACACACCAGGCTCCATGCAGGTGTTATGCTAAAAAGCTCAGGTTATTTGCACACCCTTTTGCAGGAAAACATAATGCTCAAAAGTCCCGCATATTGATGGGAAAACAGAAATATGACTGATGAAGCAACTTTTGAACATATGTATAAATAATAGGTTTCTTGTCTGATGTTTAACATTTCCATTTGTTTCAATGTAAAAGTTCACTGCTAGTGTAGAAAGACATCTGTTTGTCCCAAACCTGCTTACATTTAGTTTGCATTAATTCACTAGAATGGTTTCAAATTCGCAGCCTGGATTAATGTACTAGTCCGCCCCTCCCTGCAGCTTCTTATCAGAGACAAAATGGTTGACATCCTTAATGTCAATGGCTAGAGAAAGAAACAAAGCTTCCACTGAGCCATGGCAATCATGTCACAAAAGGTCTTTCACCTCACAGACTGCAGTTGTCTGTGATCATGTGCTATGCTAAGTTTGGGCAGGTCTCCGCTACAGGAACCAGAACCACATCAGACAAAAGCAAGTGGAACCAAGAAAGGATGGATTCTGAACCAAACATGACATGATAGAAGTTGGCCAAACAATTCCCACTAACTAAATATCCCCAGCACTTTGTTTCAGTCGTCTCCTCCTCTGTTAACATTAGCTTACGCAGCAGGAGTTTTACATTTTTACTTGCAATCACAACGTTAAGACAGTTTCTAACACTGAGCTTTATTGTAGCGATAAGGCCAGTTGTGGAGTCGGCTGCTTTGTCCAAGGAGGCCAGTGCCTACAAATAAGCTGTATACGAATTGGCGTGATGCAAAAAATGTGTTTCCATTGCAGTTTTGCCAAATACATACATTTTGGTATGGCTGAAAAATCACCTCAACGTACCGCAAAAATGTTGTGTAAAATATATTTTTTTCCCCTGAAATTGCTGTGTTTCCATTAATCCAATTTATTGCTATAATTCCAATTTGCACAATTTTTAGACGAATGGAAATTTAACTAACGAGCTTTTGGAGTAAACGTGGTCGTTAGGGCGACTCTTGGGAGGTTTCACCACTGACACACGTTCTCATCACCTGTGGATAATGTGTGATTCACACTCAATATAAAAGTAATTTCCTCGATAAGCCGTGAGTGCTGCTTGAGTTATGAGGCTGACGGTTCCCTACAGTGTCTAGATTCGGCAGAAGACAGATGGCTGTTGTTCTTTCTGCTGTCTTTTGGACAGCCAATATCAAGTAAAAAAGCAGGAAGTAAAAGTAATAGACAAAATTTGAGACATTAAGCTTAAGAAAAATAGTGCTTTGGCCATTTGTGTTTTACTTTTCTGACTGAGCATCTCAAAGAAATGAACTGACAAAGGGTGCTGTTTATCTTTGGCCTTGTTCCACACACACACACACACACACACACACACACACACACACACACACACACACACACACACACACACACACACACACAGGCAGGTACACACCTACCTACACACACACGCCCACACACGCACACACTCTCACACACACACGGGTGCACCCATCATGGGAGAAGGCCAAATACTGCTATTATAGCTGACAAGACAACCCCTCCTTTTTCATTACACATCCAAGGAAAAGAGGGTAACACGGAGCGACATGGCAGGCAGAAAACACAACATTTAGGTTTTTAGTGAGAGTAGCGAGAATCTGGAGGACTAATACAAGATAATTCCATAAAACCTACTCTCTGGAGCGGCCTGCTGTCGAGCCGCACGACCTGTCGAATTATGATCAGAAATGTACTTTTCTTGCTCTCACATGCAAACAGAGTTTGTAGGTGTTCATGGATGAAACACAAAGCTGAGCCCACTGTTGGGCCCCTTGGAGACACAGACACTCATTTAAGTTCGGTAAGATTAAACATGGCTCGCAAAGTTGAGGCATGCAACGGATCCTTTGCTCAGTAAGCCCCATTCCCCCACTGAGCCTTCCGGGAACCGTAATGAGTACAAAACTGGATATTTTCGATGGCTTCTTCCGGAGGACAGAGTGGAAGTGCAGCAGCGACTCAGTGGTAAAAAAAAAAAGTGGGGCTCCAGCTGCCACGCCTATTACACATCCGCACACTGTATGCCAACGGGAAGTTCTTCTGTAGCCGGTGTGAAAGAGGGGAAAAGCTCTGAAAGAGGGAGAGCTGAAAAGATGGGAGGAAGTCGAACGGGGAAGGGAGGGAGGAACCGAAGGAAGGCAAAGGGCACTCGCATCTATATCAATGAATGAGCTTGGTGAGGGAGGGCCGGGCGGTAAGCAAGAGGATGAGTGCAGGGCCGCATGACTGGGAGAGGAGCGAAGGAGACGGGGGGGGGGGGGGGGGGGGGGGGACGGCGTGAAACAGGGTGGGGGTTTGCAGCAGGGGTGAAGCCAACAATACAAGGAAGGAAAAACGAAGCGG
>CAEGAF010144106.1:0-17320 GCA_903067075.1 Micropoecilia bifurca | reverse complement strand
TTTACCAAAATATAAAAAATGTCATTCAAACTGCATTTGCCTTGTTTTACTTTATACTTATACTTTTCATTACATTAATTGAGTACATACATTTTTACAGTAATTTCCATACTTAAGTACAAAAATATTCAGATATTTTAAGACTTTAACTCAAGTAACATTTCAGTCAGTGACGTGGACTTTTACCAAAGTCATATTTTGGAGAGGAACCTATACTTTTACTTGACTCTGAGATTTCAGTACTTTATAAAACACTGCCAAAAACAGATAAAACTGAACTTAACTATGATGCAATTCTGAGTCAAAAAGTAAAGGTATTACAATATATATTTTTTTTATTTTAGAATGAAATCCCATTCAGATATTTATGTATGAGAAATAGTAATTTGAATAAGAACTTTTATTTAAAAATTCAAAACCAAAGTTGGATAACCCCCAAAATCAAAGCATCCCCAGCAGACAGGATGAATGAAACATCCCACGCAAAAAAAATATGCGTTCTTTAGAAAGTACTGATGTGGGCCAAAAATAATGTCTGTGTCTACCAGAGTCCTTTGATCTGCTTTCCAGCCCACTTGATTAACCAACTAGACCCATTACAAAACCATGAGCGTGTTTAATACAGCAAAGTGAGCCATAAATTTAAAAGCAGCGTAGTGCGATTCCCCAGCTTTGATGAGCAGACATGACTTTGGAATCATACAAGTGCTGAAGCAGAGAAAAACTGCCCTGCGAGTGTCATCAGAATGCAGCAATTGTGGTACCTGCCTTGACAGAGTTTGCAAGAGGAGAGCAAAGAAGACTTTTCGCCAAATGTAAATTGAATATAATGAGTACACCGGGGCTTACTTTAATCATATATGCTTATAAAAGAAGCCCTGCCTTGTAGAGCATCACGAAGAAGCTGATAGTAATTAACTCACAGATTTAAGGTACACTCCAGCTTCAGAGGAAAACCGATCCCATTTTGTAAAGATAAAATGTGCAACATGCCGTGTATGACTGCACATACCAGGCAAATCAAGTAGCAATAATATGTTTTCAAGAGGGGCTGAGCACAAATAGCTGTAGTATTGTGTGTAGTACAAAGAGTAAACACATCTTCCAAAAGTGGAAAATGAATCATGATTTTACCATGTGTTTTTGTCAGGCTTGTGGTTTATTTTGCATAACTCGTATTACCTGTAAATAGCAACTTTTCTTCACAAAACCTAACACAGGCGACTGTAAACAAAACTTCAGAAAAATTGTCACTGAATACCAAATGCATTGTTTTTAAATACAGCACCCCAAACTCAAAGCCATCCTTTGTCTACTCTTCAGTAATTTTGCTCAAGATAAAACACAACCCAAAAACATGAACTATAACCCTGAAAAGCTTTTTACAGTGATGTAGTGTTCTGATTTGCAAGCAGAGAAGATCAAGTGTTGCAACAGCAGCAGAAAAACCACAATTTCTTATATTAATAAACCAGCTAATCTTGGAACAGTGGAGTCTGAAATTAATAGACACTTTAATGAAGTGTGTGAATGTTGGACACAAGTTGTTCAGAGTGTTGTTGTAGTATTTGCTTTTACTGGTTAAAGTGGATTTAGAAACATAAGCAGTACAAAGCTGATCAGACAGTGTGATCCTTTTTTAAAATCCCATAAATAAGATTATGCAAATCTTGTTTGTCAACATGTGACATGTTCATTTTAAACTGTAAATGAACAAAATAAACAAATAAATGAAATAACTTATTTAAAAATAATATTTACGATGAATGCAATAAATGTTAAGGCTGTTGCTGTTGTTTTTATTATTATTCTATCTTAATTACAGCAATTGCAGGTTAGCCACTTTTACTACGTCACAATCTGGTCAACAAAGGGAAAATCTAGCCTAAGAAAAGGGCATCAGTGAAAAACAAGCTTAACTTTACATTTGTGTTTCTTGACCTAATTGTGGCATTGTGTTTCATTGATCATATCGCAGTAAATTATAGCTTTCTGTCAAAAAAATAGAGGAAAAGCAGTAAATAAGTTGAAGTTTTTAACAAAAATATAGTCACCTAAGAAAATAACATAATACAAGGGAGGAGAAAGAATAATTTCATCCCCCAAAATGTTAAATTGGTTAAACTGTTAGTGTGGTCTGTAGCCAGTGTCACAAGAAAATGGGTTTGTCTATTAAGTTCCCAAAATGTTTCCCATTCCTTTTAAGTGATGCTACCTGCTGATAAGAGAGAAACTCTTTCAGGAGACACTGCTGCTCTATAGACTAATTAAGGATGCAGATATGCGTTAGAGATTTAAAGTCATTCTGCATTATTGACGATACCTCCACAACTACTTTTTATATAATCTATTCCAGTTTCAGATTTCATAGAAATTGATCAAGTTAAAGCTATATAATTACCCAATCAAGCAAAAGCGTTACAAGAAATCACATTTTTTTTCTATATGTATTAATCTAGCCTGAAAAATGCTTCCAACACCGTCTCTTACCTTAAATAGAACCGTCATGTGTCCCCGTACTCTTTGAAAAGTGAATATTGTACCTTCTCTGTATTCATGGAGATTACACTCTCTCACACTCGCACACTGGCTGTGAGAGCCCAAATTACCTGCTAGAAAATGCTGGCACCAGAGACGCCCCAGACCGTTACCGGGAGCCCACTCAAGCTCCGCACTCTCAGCTTGATGCCCACAGCGAAACAAAGCGGATTTCACGTCTCTACTTAAATCCTTTGGATTTGGATACATCTCCACTCCCCCCTATATGGACCTTTTAAGAACTGGTTTATCCTCTATTACTATCCTCTATTACTGTGTTCAGATCTGGCCATGGGCATGCTCAAAGCAGCACAGTAGGACAGTTCCCTCAAAAGGGAAACTGGGACAAGATGACTAAATAAGACAAATCATGATCATACTGCTTCTGTCTTGGATGCATACATCTGTTCAGCATATATTAAAGCATTTAAAAACACAGATTGAGGACTATGATTAGATGAAAAAAAAAAGGCTAATCTGATTAAGCAGTATGCCAAAATATTTAAGTCTGTCGATAAATGTTGGCACAATGTCGTTCAAATGAGTCAGACGCTTGTAAGAGACATCGCACACTTTTACTGGAGACAAAACGATGAGGATGTTGCAAACCAGGGTGACGGTGCATTTCTCCCTTACGTCATCTTTCAGCCGATTCACTGAAACAACACTGAGCAGCCTGTAGATTGGCTGTCCCTCGCTATGTTTGGATTGATTTTGGCAAAAGTGTCTGTTGGTAGATTTGGTTACCCAAAGTAAATTGAATTCTAAAGAGAAGGAAAGGCCACAGATGGTGTCAGGGTAAAAGTAATGAGATCATGAAAACAGACTTGTGGGTGCAATAAACAGAGTGGAAATGTGGATCCCAGCATGGATAGCAAATATTAAGCGCGACATGCAAGTCATCGGTTTCTGCCAGACGAGGCCTCTGCATAACTATTACATAGTCAGAGATTTGAACTGACCAATCAACACATTTCCTTCATTGAACTTAGAACGTCTTTGTGATGGTAAAGCATAGCCTCAGATCACGAGCAAAGTAAATTTAATAAATAAACTTTACATTCATTTTGATACCAAAGCCTGAAATCATCTTTTAGGTTTTGGATTTTCAAACGGTAAAGATCAGTATAATAAACTAATATTGCATAAGCAGAACTAAGAAAGGGAAATATCGTTAGTACAGTATTTAATTGAATTCTAAAACAGACTGATTTAGCTATTTTTTTCACCCACAGTTTCATTTTGCTTTCCTTTGGTTTTACACCTGTTTTACTAGAAATGAACATCACAACATTGTAGGTAGTTGTAAGTGTCAGGGCTCAACTTACCGAACTAAAAATACCTGGTTATGGTGAGGAAAAATCCTGGTGAGACTTCTGAAGCATCGTTTTTGATATTAATTAAGCAGGCAATGACACATGCCATAACATTATGGCCACCTGTTTAATAACACCACTGAAGATAAGAGGGAAAGAAGAAAAATGTCCAAATCCACATTTTTGATTATTGACAATGATTACAGAATCGTGTTTTTAGAATCAAAATAGAAAAGTACATTCCTCCATGAATGGCTCAGGCGCGCGCGCACACACACACACACACACACACGCATACACCCGCATCTACGCAGAGTTTAACACAGAAACAGATTTTTCTCATTCTATGATGACATCTGGTCCACCACAGCACAGATTGCAATTTTCAGTCCTGACAGGGCCTACCAACTAGCCATCAGCACATTTAACGCTAACAAGAAATTGACCAATAACAGTTTTTTTTTTTTTAGGCTGCAATTTTGAGCTCAGGTCTGGCCTGAAGTCCACAGATAGATCAATATCTACGTCTCATTCTCCGGGCCAATATATCACAGATACAGACAAAACATGTACAGCCATCAAAATCCTATATAAAAATCTTTATATAAAATAGTGTCTGACCCTCTAGCCTGTTCCAACACAAAGTCAGATCCTGAAATGTCATGAAGTGCAAGTGAACTGTGCTAAGTTGCTACAATAGCATAGGAAACAAGCTGTATGTGCAGCTAGAAGTTAGATTACACAGTCCATAATTAATGATAATGCAGTTAAGTCTCTGACTGACACTGTAAATTTGTAAAGTGGAAAGACTATTCCAATCTCCTTATCACCACAACCGAGCTGGTCTGATCCTTACCTGGCTTATTGCAAAAAAGTATTAATATCCATAGTAAAAAGATAGAGGTTTTGGAAGATGAAAAGTCCTTCTGCTAATACATTTTCTTATTGGCTGGAGCTCTCACTTATGTTTACCTCTCTTGAGGCAGTGTTGCTGAAAATTGGTAAGGGAATTGAGTCCTGGTTTGGGAACACACTCCTCACGGTCTTGAATAGTTTCCCCTCAGGCTTCAATTCCATGGTATCTATCAAGTTCTAAATTAAAATTCACCTCTCGGCCTGTGGAGGTTTTCTTTGCTTCCCTTTTTATGTGACGTCGTGTAACGTAAAAGTTTTTTTTTCTTTTGGACGGGGGTTAATCTCTCCAAATTAGATAATGAGCAGTGGTTCTTGGCCAAAGTTGGGCCATCTGAGACAAGATGGTGAAATCATAAAGCAAAACTGATGGACAGGAAGCTAAAACGTGTAACACTGACTGTAAAGGCCTGGAGAGACAGAAATGAAGAAAAAAAACACTTTTCTGACAGAACTGCACATGTGGATGGTTGACACAGTTATAGATTATGTTTTCCAGCTGGACAGCAAAAGTAGAAAACACCAGGGTAATAGCTTCCCTTTTCTGACCCGGCCAGATAACACCAATACCAGACTCCCATCACTCCTGTCATCATCTCCACCTTAAGCACTTGGAACATTCACCCACAGAAACTGGCATAAAAATGACAGAGCTATCTTCAGAAGAAAAGAAGAAAAGGTTATTGGCTTTCCCCTGACAACTTATTGCACAACTTTTCTATAAGGTGATGCTGCTGGGGAAACAACACAGCATGGGGTGGCAGGAGCCAAAGCGGCAGGCTCATGTGACAACGGCGTACATATTGTACCGTCACGATCTCTTGGGACCGAAGCCGATGGAGCCAGATAAATATGTGATCTCTCGCTGTCAATCTTTCACGCAGTAAGAGCCAACAGTGTTGTTAACATTCTCTCTGCTCTGATTGCGTAGGTTCATTCTCATTTCCTTCTGATTTTTCTGTGTGCGCGCCGAGTCTTCTGTTAGTTATGGTAATTGCCTCTAGACCCCCCACAGATTGCGATCCTTTCCCAGTTGGATGGCTGTGAAGTTGTTTGCCCAAGGAGATGAGTCTGCGTGTGTGAGAATGTGTGTGTGTGCGTGTGCCTGCGTGTGTTTACAGTGTGCTGATACAATGTGTTGAAATCTTTAATGATGCTGCACACATGCATTTGGGTGTGATTATGTGTGTCTGCAGACTGAATTCCCAATTCTCCAAACTCTCAAAGTGAAGAAAGTATATATTTCATCTCAATGCTGTCATATATCGATTATTCTCTCTTTTATTCCTTCTGTTTTTGATCCTATTAGCAAAGCAGAACCTGTGGGGGGAAGGAGACTTTCTTCACAATCTGGTTCTCCTCAGTGAGTTACATCTTATGAATTCAGAAAGGCAGTTGACAAGAGCCTATAACTGAAAAGATTATGACAAAGTCCCTACATTCCAGTGTTGCCTGAAGACCCCCAGCTTTTCAAATCACGCAGTTTAATGCTGATTTACGATTCAATATGCATTTCATTTACCTCTATGCAACTAAGCCCTTATGAATAAAATTACAAAAACAGTCCCTCCATGTGATTTTAAACATAAAACTTCCTCTTTTAATTTTGAGCAGATCTACTTTTTCCACATTTACACAAGTGCTGTCTATGAGTAAGTGCAAACATGACATATTGGAAAGCTAAAACTGTTTCAGTTCTATTGACGCAAAACCTTTTAGAACATGGTTCAATCAATTCAAGAAAAATACATAAAATAAAAACAAAAAAAACAATCTGAAAACCGAAGGAAGTAGTCTATGGCCTCCAGGTAACCCACTTATTCAGAAAATGAAGGTCTTGCTTTCAGAGAAGAGTAATGTAAAAAATTAATTTATTTTTCGGTATTTTTGGCCAAATATCTGTATAACTGCATTTTCCATAAAATGTGATTCATACGGCGAGGAAAACAAACATTTTTTTATTATTTTGTAAATAAAGATACACCATTACTTTTCTTTGCTTTTGACACAGTAGCATGTACGATTTCATCAGCTAAGCAGGGCTGCCACATGTTTTATGGACGTATCGAAAGACTCCCTGAAATGAGCATAAAAAATGTGAACCATTATTTATACCTCACTCAACAAATTTAACACTCAAATGTCACAGCAAATAATAATGTCAATTTATCTCATGCTACCCTCTTTATACTCTTCAAAAGAGGAAAAGCAGACACCAGCACCATGCTCATGCTCTTTTCACAAAGATTTCATAATGTGCTTCTCTTTCTGTTTTTAGAACTCGTATAGAATCTGCACACACCTCCAAATTGCACATAAATGCTTGTTGCTGAGACAGATGGAAGTTGTGAGTTTTTCATATAGCAGTATTTTAAAGAAAAATATTTCCTTATTTAGAAGCAATCCTAACCTTTTATCCAATTTGTGTAGATGCCAAGTCCATCAATGCAACTGTTCATACACACACTAACAGCTAAGGGTAATAGGAATGGTTATTGGAGCGAACATGCATGGCTATGCATGGCAAAAGAAAGCTAGAGTATCCTTTGACAACTCATGCACATATAGGAAAAACACCCAAAGCCCCCAGCTTGGACTTA
Organism: Micropoecilia bifurca; assembly: GCA_903067075.1. NCBI lineage: Eukaryota > Metazoa > Chordata > Actinopteri > Cyprinodontiformes > Poeciliidae > Micropoecilia > Micropoecilia bifurca. The sequence continues at coordinate 9,954 of CAEGAF010144106.1, read as the reverse complement.
AAGTTTTTTGCTGCAAAGAAATAATGATAAGAACAGCCCCACGGTGCAGCCCTCTGAGCAAGTTATTGATTTTAAAATACAGAAGAATGAGCAATCATGCTGTACACACCATGTTTGCTAATAAAAACAAGGTTCAGTATAATCTAAGCAACTTCATCATATGAAAAATGTGTTGATATATAAATCTAATTACTCTGCTAGCACAATTAAGGACATTACTCATGCTTTTAAGAAAGAAAAGAAAACAAAATTAGGCGTTTATTGTTCGCCTAAGCACATCACGCCGTGTGCAGTTCACAGCAATCTCCTCTTGGGCAAAAACCTGCTTTTCCAAAATACTCTTTCTCCACAATACAATAGTTCAATTCCATTTGTGATGAATTAGAGGTCTGCCCATGCTGAGCTTGAAATTCGAATGCTCGCAGCATGGAGCACATAAAAAAAAAGAGCGCATCAAATCTACTGAACTGATTTAAAGTCATTCTTTGCCAAAAGACACTTAAAAGTCAAAAACCTCTCAGCAGAGGTGCTTATCTGAATTATCCAGACACTACCCACACAATTCTGCTCGCTAAATGCTTGTATTTATTTTCCGACAGAGGTCTTTTGTGACATTAATATTCAGGGATATTTAAACAAACAACTCAAAAATAATATGCCAATACTACTTACAATTTGGAGAGCACTGTGCCCTGTCAGGAGCAATATTGTACAGAACATCAACATCTTTTGAGTGATACATGAGAGAAAACATGAGTCCAGTTGTTGGCATCGGCTACATATTATTTTGAAAAAAATAATTTCTTTAGACGAACGTGACAAGTAAAGGTTGTTAATTAGCTACACACAATCATGTTTCATAGTTTTCCCTTGCTTAAAGTTATAGTACGTCTTTAAGACAAAAGATTTATGTTACCATATTCCACAGTCAATTTATCCAGTTTAGGTTTGTAAGAACTGAAGCCTGTCATGTCATAATAGCCATCATAAAAAGAGAAGACAAGTCATCAGTCTGTCACAGGACAAAAACAGACACTAGGGACAAACATTCCTGTCTCCAACTACACACTCAGTAAGGTAAGTTTAGAATCTCTAATTAAATAAATGATGGTTTTGACACTGGAGGGAATCTGAAAAACCTTCTTGTTATGCAACGGAATTCACCTTAAGCAATGCAGCCATTATTATTATTTTTTCCAATTTGATGGTTTTAGTTTTTATAGATATGTTATTCTTTGTCCTACTTTATACATGTATCATGTGTATTTTTTTTTCAAGATGAATTTCTATGAAGCATTTAGAAATATTTTCAGCTATTGCGTGCAACAACATGGCCGTCATTAGACATGTAATTATTAGACCTGCTATGTAAAGAAATGTCCTTGCTTAGCACACGGTGCCCGACATCGTCCTTCACGTGCTTATCGGTGTACCAGGGTGAATAAGAGGCACAAATGCATCATAAAATGTATGGTGTGTGTGAACTGGTGATTGAGAGACATGTTGTAAAGTTGTAGATGAGGTGCACCATAAAAATGAGATTTACCATTTAGCATCACTACTACGATCTAAGGATCTCCATGTTTCTCTCCTCTGTCAGAGCCTGTTTCACAAAGTATCTGTGATATAAGTGAACAATGTATAAAGTTATGTTGTTTTCTACTATGCCACCAGTGTTTATATATTGAAAAGCATGTGTTACATGGGTCTAACTGTGATGAATTAAAGTGTCTCTAATTATGTATCTGAAGTAATGTCCTGCATTTGGTATAGAGCCTATGTACTGGAAAAGATGATGCAGAGATTACAGTGTCCTAAGGCATCAATAGGTTTTGTTATAATGTCTTGACTGAACCTTTTAAATTTTATTTCTAATTTAAGCATCAACTGACAACCTGAGGATTAAAATGTGCTCCCACATCTTCAGACTATTATTACCTGACTTATTAGATTACAGTAGATTGTGCCACCATCAGTGCAGTGTATCACTACTATCTGGTTAGACAGAGCATCTGCATTATTAGGATGAGCATTGGGTCTTAGCTAAAACACATGCATGACATTTCTGAACATTCTTCAAACATTAGAACAATTTTGACATATTTATGGCACCTCAGAGCTGTATTTTTTATGAAATACAGCTCCAAAGAAGCTGCATTTCCTGTGGCAGGAATGGAATGCTACTTAAGGTGGTCTTTCTTTCCATCCAAATGAAACTAAAGGTGGATACATAATAGACTGACAGGGGTATGAGGCCTTCACAGGCATGGTGCCACTCGATTTTTCCTTAATACTACCTTTAATCAAGTGCACTTGGTTAAGAGACCTGGCCAGCTCTAGCAGTAGAGCTGTGAAAGGCTAAGGTGGCAAAATGAGAGGTTTATTTCTGCAGCCACACTGCTTAACCAGCTTTTGAAAAGGCTTCATGTTTCAGCTGTTTACTCAGCTTGAAGAGGGCAAAACAAATTGAATTTAAAGCTTAGTCAATCATAACATCTTTTAATTAAAGTGAATGTGTTACAGGACACAGCAGCAAAGGTAAGGAACCCTATCACATAACACAAGCAAAAAGCAAAAGGTGGAAAAAAAAGAAAAGCTCTAGCAGAGAACAGAACAAGGTGGTACTTTACAGTAACAATAATGGTCTTGCAATAACCAAAAGTAACTGTGCTGAACATTCCAGTGAAGGAGAGAACAAGATAAAAAGCCATTGTGGTGCTTACCTAGGATGCAGTGAAACAGAAAGCAAGAAAGGGGAATAAACCACACAAAAGATAGATCACACGAGTACATGCACCAAAGATCGATAAAGATAACCATGCAAACACTGCTCATCCACAAACTTGTGTTTGTGGCTTCTTCTCATTGGTCATCGTTAGCCATATTTAGCTCATAAAGCTATGTTGGCCATGTAAAGCTTCCAAGTTTGGTCCAAATTTAACATAAACTAAGATGTTGAAGAAGGTGAAAAAGATTTTCCCTTTCAAATGTTTAATCTCTGACCTGCATTTTAACCACATTTCTACACAAATGTTTCACCTCCAAATTGTTTTATGAAAGCGTTCCAGTCACCAGCATAAAAACAAGCACTTGGCATGCAGACTGCTTCCAAAGTTTCTACGCTAATAAATATTACATCGTTCACTACTACTAGTACTATATAGCAGAATTAATTAGGAACAACAATGGGTCATGTAAAATCACAAATGACAGTCTATATGAGCATGCCAAGACATTTGTGTGACTGTGTGAAAAGTTTGGGAATGGCCTCTTCCTATTCACACATCACTGTGCAGCAGTGCACAAGTCAAGGTCTGTAAACACAGGAATAAGCTAATTTTGTGTGGAAAAACGTGACTGGCAGATTAAACACTTTTGGGGGGGGAACCCAGCAGACACAAGACTTTTTCCATCCAGCATCAGTGTCTGACCTTACAAATTCACTCAAGTATTCCCATGAACACACTCCTATAAATTAGAAAATACGTAATCCCTCACATAGCAATTTAACCTGTACTGGAAAAATAACAGAAGAATGGCCAAATTTCAATACACATGACCCATCCTACACATTTTTTCAATCCATGTTGTAAGCGTGTATGTATATTTGAAGGAAAAATAGATTCACTGTTTTCTTTTGAAAACAAAGATCTGATGAACATGGATCCTCAGAGTAAAACAGGTTAGCTAAATATATAAAAATATGACAGCTGGTGAGCTCCATCTTCTCTCACCATCTGTCTTTAGGGCAGATTGGGAAATGGTGTTGTGCGACATTCCTCTTCATATATCTTGACAGATTTTTTTAATCAAAACCTGCCATTCTGTGTCTTATTGTTGGTCGATTAAAGAGAACTTCATTTCTTCCCTGGTTTTCAGGACAGGTTTTACATCTGCACTAATTAATCATCATTTATATTTTGTCTGTCACATAATAAATGAAAAAGGCAAACAATGAAAATACAGGAAAGTTTAGTTTAGCTAGTAGAAATTTTGACCTCAAGTTCCTTTTTGCTTGAATTTAAATGCATAAAACTTTGTGCTCTCAGGCAAAATTATGATGTTGATTTTTACACTTCTGCAGCCAGGAGCTTTACATGGTAATTTTATGTAATTTTGTTTTTGTGCTGGTTTTTAAGGTTGTGATTACAAAAAGCAGAAATTTTAGATGCATTCCCTGGGAAAAAAATAAGATTGAATAAGGGAGTGTATTCATGTTACATGTAAATGTATATATTTACCATGAGAAGTGGTGAGTGTAAACAACAAAAAATATAATACGCATGTACAGCATATATATTTGAAGATGAATGCATCAAACAGCGAAAGAAAAAGATAAGAAAATCATTTCTACCTTTGAAAAACAAAGCACTGTTCTCACACACTTCCTCTTCCCCACTAATAAGCCTAGATTCATTTTAAACTTACATTTTTCATTGTTCTCTATATATTCTACCACGAGACTTGACCTTATGTTCATTTACATAACAATGAGGTTTAATTGCTGCCCAGTCACATCTATAGTCGTTATTTTTTCAACAAAATATTTTTATCTGCAACATTACTTGGAGAATTAGCCCCACCTACTGGTAATCCTCAGAGAGATCCTAATAAATTTAAATAATTTTTATTTACAAGACTCAGATGCATAAATCTTAATTTGTAGCAGGTTAGCTGTAATTCACAGAGGGTCGAAATTATACATACTCCTGCTTCAACCACAGCATTTGTAGTTCTCAGCAAGTTTCTGGCATAATTTTGGGAGGACATTTAAACACTCCAATCAGGTGAATCAGTAGAGTTCATTTAACTTATTTGTTTTTCTTTCATAAAACCAACTTTTATGGAAAGTTTTATTAGAAGCTTAATAATAATCCTACCAAAGTTTAGTAACGATCCATGTTCCATTTAAGCCAGGTTCCCGATGTGTTATTATCTGGCATCGTTGCCAAAATATTTCGCCGCGGTTGCTGTGAGACCCTCTCCTTATCAACGGAAAACTCTGAGAAATACCGAGCAGTGCTAAACATTTTCTGTGAAGATTGTCCAGTGTAATTATTGCAACAACAGATGTCTGTTTTTCCACAGGGGTGCTCAGACCCGGCCAGGAATTTTTTTTTTAAGGTTGCCATATCTCCCTGGTCTATCATTGTGGGTATCACTTTAATGGATCTACAACTGAAGTGGGCCCAGGAATGGTGCGGTTTGGGTCTGTTGTGTGGTCAGCTTTCAAAATAGAAGCAGACAAAGCGGCATACCAAATCCCACCGACCTGTGCCGTACCGCTCAGTGGAAAAGAGGCATAAGTGAGAGTGGAGCAACAAAGAAATACATAATTGTCTGAATGGAACTAGGGTGCCCTAATTAATCAACTGATTGGCTTAACTGATGCAGGAAAAGTCGTTTTTACTCGACTTCTTTCAGAGATTTAAGTAATCCAAAGGTCTTTAGAAACCCGTCCAAGATGATTCCCTCAACAATATTTTGTTTAGTTAATGGACAAAAAGAAAAAATTGAAAAGAGTATACCAGAACATAATGTAGAAGAATCAGGACATTGATTTTGAATAAATATTCTAAATCAATACCCAAACAATGAAATCTTACCAACAACATTCCAAAATTATACCACAAGATGCTGCTTCCCAAAAACAATATCCAGTAAAACTCCTTTTAGTCTGTCGTAATAGTTGTAATTTCACAGTTTTAATAAGTATGCATTCTCAATGGAGGCTCATTTTCTCTTCTAACAATTGTATGAAATGATCTGTTTTATCTCCTCTTTCATTCTTTGTAGCATAAAAATCTTCCACAGATTGGAGAAGTTCCGGTAATTGATCTGTTCCCATCCAGAATTGCAGAATTGTTTTACTTCATAATGGCTTTTTGTTTTGTGTTTTCAAAATGATAAGTTACACAGGAGAGGGGTGGGGGGAGAGGGGGTATGCAGATGCAAGCAGGAAGAGCAATTCTTTCACTGCTCGAGTTGACAAAGCCATTGCAATATACATTGCCAATGAATTAAACCAGAGCAAGAATTGCAGTTGTCAAACGCTGGACCCCCGAGAAGGTTAGAAGAAATTAAAACGGAAACAAATTGGAGTGCTAGGGACATGTCAGGACTGAAAAACATGAGTGATGTTTTACTCGCAACTAACAACAAATCAGGCAAGAAATCTCCACAGACTATTGATTATAGAGGTCAGAGGCGTTAAACAGATTTCTTAACATAATTAAAAAGGATTTATATTATGTGTCTAATCTTGGCCTCATATTGATACATGCTGGCTGAAATTTTACCAATAAGTTTAAGTAAAATAAAAAATATATATATGATGAAATCTATAGCAGAAATTAGAACTTTGCATATAATGTCAAGAAACAAGTTCTTTTTTGCACTATATGAGAAGAAACATTATAAGAAACATTAGAAATTGTCATCCATTAATTTTCCAATTGGATGGCTTGAATAAAAAAAATATACAATTGGCTTTGGAGTCAATCTGAGTGCATTTACAAACAGTAATCTTGAGTTTTTACATCACCTTTAGAGTGGTGGATTCTTCCTCGCTGACCGGCCTGTTAGCCCACATCAGGGCGAAGCTCCACTCTGAATAATGAGACTTTCTTAGCTGCTTTAGTCGTCGATTTCAAAATATTTTGCTTGTTGTTCTGGGGTGAATGTGATGTCCACATTTTAAAACGAAACAGATTCCCCCAGAACACATAAGCTGTCTCATTCATTTTCAAACTCATAACTCCGCCTCAATGTCTTCAATTAACCCAGGGATTGATTGCCCTTATTTGACCTGGGGCTGGGCAGGCAACACCAACTTGCTGGTTCTTTTTAACTATATGTGCTGTGATTTAATATATGCATATTGTCAAGAAAAAATCCTCAGTTTCTCCAATGTATTTCATACTGCATAATGTTGCGGTCTGAATATCATATAGCATTGCCCCAGATTCTTTGCTGGTCTGTTGACACGAGAAACCAATATCTGAATGAACAATATTTACATTATTCAATATAAAACCTCAGCTGAGCACTCCAAAGAAACAAGTCCCCTTTTCACCTTAATTATTACCAGAACCCTATTTAGAGTGGTTTATTCTTGATTACTACATTGAACAACCATTATTACAGAAACATAACTAAAAGAAAAAAGGTTTACAAAACTTTAAAGCATGTATAATGTATTTTCTGTGTGGACAAAAGCTGAAATGTGCATGCGAGAGAAATAATAAAATAACAAGAGACCTATTAATAAATTTAGGTCAAACGTGCTTCGGATTTATAACTTTTCTAACTCCAACCCACTCTGGTCAAGCCTACACACATTTAAAGATCAGGCATAATTCAAGTGGATTTCCTCCCACATTTAGCACACTGCCCCTCAGAACCAGCTGCGACTTTTTAATGCAGCTGATTTAAACCGTTTATTTGCAATGGCAAGCTCTGATAATGAACAAACAAACACTGCTAAAATATCAACTGAATCATGATGCGTAAGGTGCCTAAGAGATTGGGCAGCAATCCTTGGACAGAAAAAATGAAGAGCTCAACCTAAAATGTGTGTTTGTCAGGATGTGGATTTCAAATTGTTCTGATGACAAGACAAGCTGCAGAAATGTCGACATCAGGAAAGGTTTAACACAGCGAGACACAGCAAGTCAGGGACAGGGTACTCAATTGATCTGGTGATCAATTGAGTACTTAGAGAGCTCTAAGAGAGGAATTACTTTGAACACACATGGGAACTACAAACAGACTGAAGGACCAACACTAATTGACAGATTCATAAACCCTCAAAAATAATCTTTGGAAGCAAATAATAAATCTGTCACATACACACACACCATTATTATTGAACCATAACTCCAGTAATAAAAATGTCAGTTTGACAATATCTACCCAAAAACTTAAGATTAAGTAACGTAATCTTTTATCCAAAACAGAAAAAAACATAATTCCTGGTGCTGCAAAATGCTTTACATCATACTAAATATCACAGTATACAGTAATATGACAATAATAATAAGACATTTTGGTTTCGGTACATAGAATAGACATATTCAATTGTTCAAAAATATAACACTGGATTTATAATAAGATTACCTGGTTTTATTTTGCCTACACTATCTGTGAAGGTAGCTAAGCTGCAGTCGGCTCTGAAACAGATGTGCAACGATACATTTCTCAGTGAATGTTACAATGGTGGAATAAAAACTTGGAATCAGAAAAACAAGATTCTAATGGTGTCATTTTGCAAAAGCTATTGACAGATGGGAGCTTCTACCTTTAGTCCAGAGCTCAGACGATTAATAAAGATGGAAAAGAAGAGGAGAAAAGGATGAGTGACATTCAGAGATTCTGAAGCGCTCCTAAATACATTAGGGTGGGCCCCAAGAGACAAATTGCAACGCGAGAAAGTCTGGCAGCAGAAGGTGATAAGGAGAAAGACAAAGTGCCGTGTAAGGGCATCATCTTCAGCGTGTTGCATCCTTAGGAAGAAAAAAAAAAAGACATTCTTATAAAACCATTTTATCAGCAGCTTAGAAAGTCCAGCATAAAAGCACCAGAAAGCAAATACGCCTTCATTGTTCAGCAGATAAGCTGCACCATATAAAACCAGGGGCAGCAAACAATGAAGGCTAAAACAAGCATATTGGACGCCATACTGAAGCTGTCTCTTTGAAGATCTAATAGGACGTCCCAAAGTTCAAAAAGGACTTGTGATTAATGGAAAAGAAAAGGTGAGGCACCACACCAGATACCCAGCATTTGATGAAGCAACAAGGCTTTGAATAATTATCGGCATGGGAGTTCAAGTCGTGAAGCATGCCACAATCCCAGCTGACAAAATGTCAGTAAGATCCAGCATGGGAAGACCAAGTAGCAAAAGGATAGCAAATAAATGCAGAAGATGAAGTGCAGACCAGAGAATAACAATCCAAATTTCTAAGATATTATCTTAGATTTGCAAAATATTTGCGCTCCCATCATATGTTTAGGGCAAACTGTGCTTTTCATTATCATATTGATATACGATAATTGTTCTTGCTGTGATAAAAACCTGGACAAAACTTTTTTTTTTGACATCCCTCTCACTGAAAGCACTGAATGTCATTCATCAGTTCACCTTGGCTTCTGAATAAAGACAACATGCTGAACGCCTCAGTAACACCTCCGGTAAATGTGAAGTCCTCCCTCTGTTGTGTGCTGAATTTCCACAGAGGACCTCAGAGTAGTGGAACAGTTAAAGTACGAAAATCAATTGTGATCTTTTTTTGACATCACTTTTCAAAACGCTGATTAGTATTTCTGACCTCTCATCTGTAGTCGCAAACAATGTTGCAATTCTGTGTTGCACACTTAATGTCCAACAGCATTTATAAACACCATCTGGTGATTTTTATCTGGTGGCATCTTGTTGCGGGGCGCAGACGGTTTCCACAGCAACGGACGCACTTAAACAACAAAGAGACAGAGAGTGAAAAGGTAGGAGTGGTTTTGAGTTGATCCGTCTTTTCGGATTGTTTTACCTTTGTTTACCTTTGTTGTGGCTCTTTACACCTGCTGTAGTTTCTGAACTTTAAATAAACGACAAACTTGGACTAATGACCTCGTTCGTTTGTGAGGTCATTAGTCACAACAAACATCAAATAGGACAAATATATTTCATTAAGTTTTAACAAATTTTACTGGGACTTCAGAAGATTTTACTTTACCTTTACTGGGCTCTTTGGTTCTTCCTATCAATCTGTAGTTTCTCAAACTGAGGTCATCAAACTAAATTTCAGATCCACCATGACTGACTGACACCTGTTGGCGTCTGGTTTGCAACCAGCTACTTACTGAGAAACCAGTGACCTGCTCCCAGTGTCAGAATCTCACTGAGGAAGAAACTGAATTAGGTTTTCTGTCACTTTATTATTTCTGCTATAACTGATG
>CAEGAF010144100.1:0-20847 GCA_903067075.1 Micropoecilia bifurca | reverse complement strand
ACGTTTGCCTATAGATTGCACAATTTTGAGCCGAGCTTCACCAAACTTAACATGAGTGATCCTGGTGGGATGCCCAAGGATCCTATGTCGTCATAGTCTGACGTCATCTAAGCCCCGCCCCCGCAGAACAGGAAGTGTCTTTTTTTTCCAAGGAAAGCTCCATCTCTGGCTCTCTCAACCTAATCAGGATGATTCTGTGTTGGATGACAAATAACAAGTTGGTCTCACTTGCTGTAAAGTGCCAAGACTTTTCAGTAGAGCGTGTGGCCGTGGGGCCGCGGCGAAAAAGAGCTCACGCCACTACCATACGTTTGACTGTAGATTCCACAATTTTGAGCCGAGCTGCACCAAACTTGACATGAGTGATCCTGGTGGGATGCCCAAAGATCCTATGTCATCATAGTGTGATGTCACCTTAGCCCCGCCCACTTTATACAGGAAGTAACATGTTTTTTACAGTATTTCTAATTTTTATTGTGTTATTCATATGGATTTAATCATCTGCCAACTGATGATGGAGTTGGTCAATGCTGACAGACCCGTGGGGGCGTTGCCAAATATCAATCCCTCGCCATATGCACAGGATTGTCTCTAAATCACACATGCACCTTCCGATTGGCACCAAACTGGATACTTTTGACCTTTGTTCCCAGCTGAAGAGCCCAACAGAATTAAATGTAATTTGACTCCACTGCTTTTCCTAGGTCATTACATCAGCTATATCTCCTCTGTACTTTGACCGATTTGAAAAATTTGGGATGTGACCAGGGAATGATGCCGAACTCACCGCTGCATATGACATCGCGGAAGTGCGCTTCAACTGCGCAAGAACATAAGCGGTGGGAGGCAGGTGGCGGTGCTGGATACCCCGCGGTGGCTATAGGCCGAAGCAGCGCTAGCTGCGAGGGCCGCTCGAGGCTCCCGGAGCTTTAATATTTTTTTTGTAATTATTTTTATTCCTTCTGTGCGTCTTTGGAAAAGACTCTGTGACAGTTAGCAGCGACATAATCATGAACATGGAGAAACATGGAGATGCGCATTTTATTGCTGGGAAAACAAATGTCGTCAACGTTGTTGGAAGCTATCCTTTATTTTACATTAATACAGAAAATGAACCTCTAAACCTTACATCACTGACAGGCGGCAGTGTTTATGTTTCCTAACTGGCTAAAGCTGCTGCTAGCTGGTTTACTCATGATAAGAGGCTGGTTCCTTTGAATACAGTTGGAGAAGGTAAATTAACAATGACTAATAACGGTTATCTAACACGTAAACACTGTTTTATAAAATACAGAAAGTGAACCTCTAAGCAATTACAGTAATCACAAAAACAAACAAACAAAAGCACCTATTCTAGTCTTAAATATTAACTATAACTTTTGGACTGGTGGTTGTACAAAACAAAAAAATGAAAGACGAAATAAAAAGAGACAAAACTGCAGGACTTGATTTATAAACTGACATTATAAGAGGCGACACCACCATCTGGTGGCCATATTTAGTAAGTGCAGCTTAAAATGAACTATTCTCTTGTTTAGAGCCGTCGAGCTTCTGCTGTTAAAAAATCTGCAATGCTTGCGGCAACGTGTGAATGTACTTATTAACAACTTATTAAGACTTTGAAGTGTACGGAAGAGGATTAGAGCCACTGGGAAAATTAATTCTGACTTTAATCTCAGAATTTTTAATGTTATTTTTCTCAAAATGCTGACTGTGTTCTCATATCATTAAAAAATTACATTTTTGGTATTTAAAAATTTTTAAAAATCTGTTTTTTAACATAATTTATGGGATTATTTTTCTCATCTTCCCTCCAACTTCCTTTGGCTCACAGCGCCCTCCGGTGGCTCCAACTGTCCATCCATGTTATGATTTACTTGAATTACTCTCATCTGTTCATTTCTTAACAATAAATAAATTCCTTCAGAGAGAGAGAGAGAGAGAGAATGGAGGCGGCATCAACATGGAGGCAGAGACTTCTGCACCTACTTTTAGTCTGATGACAGAGCTTTTAACATGTTAATAAAATAACCGCAGTTTTAGATTACATTTCCGGTTTTCTAGGCACACTTTTTTTTGCCAAATTTCTTAAAGCCTAAATTCAAAATGGTCAAACTTTTTTATCACGTTACAACCACTAAGTTCAATGTGTTTGAACAGAACCAACGACAAAAATGTGTCCCACTTCCGTAAACTTTGTGACTGACAGCCATCTTGGAAGGCAGTTGCTATGACAACAATAAACGAGCCACAAGCTTAGATCACTTCGTTCACCTCTAACTTATAAACAATACAAGTATGTTACAAGTATTACTCGATTACAACTTTTTGAGTACTTTTTCTCCACCTCCGTGTAATTTTAAGATAAATATCAGATTTTTACTGTAGTACTTACTGCCGAACTAGCGAAATTAGCTTAGTAGCTTATATCCGCTAGCTAAGACGAACATGTAGCCAACATGTACGTTACTCCTCCAGTCACTGGAACCATGTTAATCACATGAAGATTTTGTATAAGTCCATTATAAATCCGTTTACACACTAACTGTATTTCTTATAACTTCCGGAAGTGAACCGCCATCTTGGTATAGGCAGCGCAAAACGTAGATGAACCGCATGAAAAGATCACATGACTCACATCACAGGAGTCATGTGATCGACTACATGATGTTACTACTGGCAGAAATGAAGAAAAAAATTACAGGAAGTGGGGGTAAGATGGTGGCATGTTATTTAGTGAATGATCCTGTCAACAAACTTATTCCCATGTGATTTTTAATCAAATTAATGGAAACACCATAATTGCTACATTGTGTTTTTTCGATGTTAGTGCACATTTGTAATGGAAGCGCAGCTAATGACAACCCGGACAGGTCAGGTCTGCATGCCAGTAAAATACATATTTTAAAATGAAAATGAATGAAGTTCCTGTAAGTAAATTATAATCTGTGCCATTTTGTGTGTGTGTCATATGGTTGTATCCATGATGTTACACAATCTTCCAAAAAGAAAAAAAATTAACTTTTAATCAAAATATTTGTTTGGTGGAGAAAAAAGATAAAAGAAATCAATGGTGTCAGACCCTGAGGATACTCAGAACAACTTAAAATGTAAAAATGTACCTAAAACATATTTTGTTATATACCTTCAGACTTCAGTGTTTTCACACCTCATAGTCCAGTAAACTCGATTAAGGTCCAAAATTGCAACATTTGCTTAAACATTAACAGAATATTGACAGTTTTGCATATATTTCTAATGGAAATCCAGCCACCGGTCCAATAAATCAATATGTTTTTTGTCGACATGTTGTTTTTGGGCCTCTCGCCACTGTTAGACTTTCTAGAGCCGCCCCTGACTGACGTGTTGGGTTCACCGGCAGTAGCATCAGCGCTGATGTGCCAATATTTACGGAGTTCATCTCCAGAAATATCACATCTCATTTTGGGCCAAATCCATTATGTTCGTCATTCGACATTAGAGAAGAGCCAGAAATGGCCCCCGTCCTGTCAGCCGCTGAGATAAATTGCCTATTAGCCCTTTGGGTTTATAATTTGGTGCAATCAATCACTGAGCATGAATAGATGCCAACCGGGGGCTCGATCGTCACATTTCGACTGATAAAAGCCTCGGAAAATGTGTCGCAAGATGTGTTTAAATTGTCCTGTGGTGTTTGTCATGAATATGGAAAGACTTTGAAAAGAATGACATCCGGCATTTATTGCAGCAAGAAATCAAACCAGTGCATTTTAATTTATACTTTTATTTCTATCATTTGCAATGAAAAAAAGCAAACAGGGAAAAAGAAGGGGATATTTTGGTTGCTGCAGAGTCATTGTCTCATAGTCGACCACCTACTGCGCCTCCTGGAAACAACCTCAGCCTGGTTTCCACGTCTGATTTGAATCCTGGCTTTTATGTATGTTTAGCTCGCCGGGTTCCCACTTGCTGCCTTTTATGACTGCGGTTTGAATAAAACCTGCTTTTCTCCCTCCTGTCACCAGGCTCTGCTCAGTAAAGGATTGTTGCACAAAGTGTTCAGCCCACAGTCTGTCACATCCCTCCTCCTCGTTGCTGTTTGTGTTGCGTTGCCTTCCTGCCTTGTACAGATAACAGACAGATTTGGAGAAAACATCAGGGAACATTTTATACCTGAGCGGTTTCATCTTTAAACCACCTGCTCTGGTTTCTGTCGTCACATAAAGGCTACTGCTACTTTTCTTTATTGTCTTGAGAGTTATTTTGTTTCTGCAGTAAAATGCTGGTCTGATATTTTACCCTATAGCTCTAAATTTAAGGAGGAGGAAAAACAAAGAATCCTGACTTTAATTTAAGAATTCTGACATTAATCGACCACATAAACAAAATAAATCAGTCAAATCCAACATATTCATCCAGAAAGTGAGTTATTTTCCTGCATCACTCGATCATCTGTCATTGAAGTTTGTTGCTCCAGAGGGCCATCAGCATTAAAATCATAAGGAAAAAGGTTGAATTACTAGAAAAATATCACAAAATTTCAAGAAAAACGTCAGAATTCTGAAAAACGTCAGAATTCTGGAAAAAAAAACCACCTTCAGAATTCTGGGGAAAATGGCTGAATTTTGAGACTAAATTCTGAGGAAAAACAGCAGAATTCTGATTTAAAAAATACACATATGAAAAGCACGGTAGGATTCTGAGAATAAAATCAAAATTACGGGGATAAAAATTTTGAATTTATAGAAAAATCTTAGAACTCTGAGAACAACTTCAGAATCATTAAAAAACTTGTGAAAAATGGCAGAATTACGAAAATTTCCAATTCTGGGAAAAACAGCAAAATTCTGAAAAAGAAACATCAAAATTATGAAGAAAAATGTCAGATTTGAGATTAAATTAGAATTTTGTGAAGAGTTTGAATTCTTAATCTTAATTCAGAAAAAATGTTATCAATCTGAAAAAGAGAAAAGCTCTAGTATTTTCAGATAAAATTTTCAGATTAAAATCAAAATACAGAGAATTTTTTTATTTTAATAAAAGAATGAGAAAAATTCAGAATGATAAAAGACAGAATGAGATTTAAAATCAGAATTCTGACTAAATTTTATAATTTCGAGATTAAATCATAAACAGAGAAAAAAGTTTTCATTGTTGGAAAAATTTTAGAATCCTGAAAGATTCGAATATTCCGCAAAAAAGAGATAGAATGAGATTTAAAACGAGGGGGGGAAACAGATTGACAAAAAAGTTTACATTTATGAGATTAAAATCTGAATCTCAGAGAAAAGTTTGCATTCTTAGAAAAATCTTAAAATTCAGAGAAAAACTCCAGAATTCTAAAAAAAGAGTTAGAATGAGATTTAAAATTAGAATTCTGAAAAATAAAAATACAAATTATGAGAAAAACGGTAGAATTCAAAATTCTTTTTTTTAATTCCAGTGGGAAAATCTTCGATTTTCATTTTTTATTATTATTCTTTGCCTGAGGTCATCGTCTCACGGCTGAATCATGTCGCGCTTTTAGCCAACACTTCACCATAGTTACGTTTAGTCTGAGCCGAAGATTTCAGCTGCTGCAGACACACGGCCGCGTGTTTCTGCCTCCATCCCGGTTCATCTGCCTTCCGTCCGCATGACTCACGGATCCGCACCGCCGACCCGTCCTCACAGTCTGCCCCCCGCCTCCAGCCTCCCTCCCCCGGCCTCGGCAGACGGATGAGTCAGTGGGCAAAGCGATCCGCTTCCTCTCATCTTTCCAGCCGCTGTCCATCACTGCCCACATCACTGCGGCTCAGGAGGCGGTGATTCACGCACCAATCACGGTCTGCGCCGTAAAAATAAGTCCTGCAGAGTCGACAGCAGGGCCGGTCCAAAGCTTTTTGGGACCCTGAGCAGATTTTCATTGGGGGGCCCCAACATGTCAACGCCAGATGCTTCATCATTGGTAAACTACTCTATGTTATTGTTAGCATAATTTATAATTAGCTTTTAATGTTTTTACCTTTTTTAATCTTTTTCAAAATCTCTTTCTCGTTTAAAGAAGTTTTAAAGGTTTGAGTCCTTGTCAAATGGCGGTTTGACTAAAGAAGTTTTAAATGTTAAAGTTTTTATTTTTACTTTTTAATTTGTTTTTTATTTCTTCCTCGCTGTTTTTTCTTTTTAAAATCTCTCTCTTTCTCACTCTTTATTCAATGCCACATGCTGTTTTATTTTAATTATGTAAAGCACTTTGAAATGCTGCTGAAATGTGCTATAGAAATAAACTTTGATTGATTGATTAGCTTACATCTTATGTTTCAGTCAGTAATTCCTAAATATTGGTTAAAAAGTTGGCAGATTACATCACTTGTAAAATGGGGAAAATGACTTGTTATAAGTGAAGTAATCAGAGTAGTACAATTACTTTCTAATTAATATTAAGGAATTATTGACTTGTATGTTGAATTTAGTCTATTTCAAAGATATTTGCACTAGAATAAAGACCAAAAATACTTGGTGAAATGTATTTTTACAGCGCACAACAGTTGGGTGGCTCACATTTTATTCCCAGGATCTCCTTGGTGATATTGCTGTAATTTTAATCCCTGCTGAGGCTGCATTGATCTTATATTTAACCAGAAAGTCCCTAAAGTGCTCAATAATCAATGCTAACCCGTTTACGTCACATGTTTTACCCTTCAGCATGTTTTCTTCTGCTGCCTGTATATTCTGGGATTAATAACTTTACTTTTTAATGCAAATAGTGGAGCTGAACAGAATTAATAACTCAGTTTATGATCCCCAGCTACAGATAAATAAATCTGGGTTTGTAATTCTGAAGTTCAGCAACAAGTCAGCATTTGTTCCTTAGTGCATTGATCTGGCCACAGTGAGCCATAAAAGCCTTTTAGGACAGTAGCCAAGCTGCGGTTTCCATGCACAAACCCATTACATGCCAGCTGCATGTCTGCACCAGCAAAAAGCAAACAAACCCAAGAAGGTATATGAGGCATAAATGCATCATGAAAGCATCTTGGATCAACTGGATGTCAGATTAGACCCATAGGAGAAACAAAAGGAGAAAAATCCTGCAGTTGTTGGTTCTTTTCAACAAAAATCTGTATAAATCTTCAAATCCCAGGGTTACAGTAGTTTTGTATAGTTACAGTTATCTACACAGTAAAAATGCGGGTGTTGAATTAACACCCAAAAGTGTCTATATGTGACCGAGTCAGCAGGTGTTAAAGTAACACTATAGAAAGTGTTAAAAGATTGACACCCATTTTTTTGTTAAATTAACATTGGTTAATTTAACAAAAAAATGGGTTTAAGAAATGGGTTTAAGAAAAGTTAAACTTTCCATTTCTGTCTTGTTCGAATATTT
Source organism: Micropoecilia bifurca (assembly GCA_903067075.1). NCBI lineage: Eukaryota > Metazoa > Chordata > Actinopteri > Cyprinodontiformes > Poeciliidae > Micropoecilia > Micropoecilia bifurca. The sequence goes on along the minus strand of CAEGAF010144100.1, from coordinate 13,502 downwards.
TCCACTGGATTTGATTGATATCGACACCTTGTGGGTCAATTATTTACTTTTTTAACACCACATTATGTTTTGTGATCAACACTACACTGGTGTTACTTTTAACATATTTTAACAATAATACCGTTGGAGTGTTAATGTGACTCTGTGTCGTTGAATTTGACACCAGCTGACTTGGACACTTATAGACACTTTTGGGTGTTAATTCAACACTGACATTTTTACTGTGTATAGTTTCTCCCGTTAATTACTGCTTTGATTTCAGTTTTATTATAACAACCTTGGCCACACACTTTTTTCATATAAATATTTATTGCAGAGGAGGTATCTTTTATGTACATGCTAACACAATATAACACAATATAAATCTACCAAATATTCCCATATATTGATGCTATAAGCTTGTCATAGAGCAATAGTCATAACAAGCACAAAATACAGTGGGTTGGGGACAGTGTCACTCACTATACAACTTGTAACAGTCCATAAAATATAACATTTTTTCCTTTTTTTGTTCTATCAAGGGCAGTGAAACATCAGTCCTACTAAGTTCTTGAATTCATGCAGAAGCCACAAGAGCAAGAATTACGACGTTACAGCATTGAGTAGTAGTAGTAGTAGTAGTAGATTTGCTAGTACTTGCCGTAGTGTGACACTGTCCGGTCACACGAGTCCAGTTTAAATGAAAGCCGAACAGAAACACACCGTGAGTAACGATCAGTGGACAGAAGAGCTACAAGACGCGGACGGCATCGTCTGTGACGGCACAAGGACGACGGTTCGGGCTCAAAGTTGCACCGATTCCTTGATGATGACAATAAAATACAGTGATCATTTCCAGAGAGACCGACAGTTAACAGACACTGGTATGTTTCACAGAGTTTAACACACACACACACACACACACACACACACACACACACACACACACACACACACACACACACACACACACACACGCAATGGACAGGAGAAAAATAAAACAGCAAGTTGACCATCAGAAATGATTCAAATTAAAGAACAAACTGGGCTCACTGTAATATTTAGTTTCATGATGGGATATTGCACATATTGTATTTTCTCCTCATATTTGAAGATTAAAATGAATGTAAAAGGAAAATATCTCTCTTTTTTAAGATACCATTATTATATTGCTTTATTTACTATTATTATTTTCATGTCACACAAATCAGAGGTAACTCTCCACATAATCTCAGATTTCCTCTTTTGTTAAAGCTCCCAGCAGATAATACACTAAAAAAAAGAATGGAGCTCCAACTTAAAAAATTTAGCTTATTTGTAATCAAATTAAGTTGGTCAAACTGAATTTATTTAAGTTTAACATGACAGCTTAATTACTAGTAACAAATTAACTAATTTTTTTCAAGCTGGATCACCCATTCATGTTTTTCAGTGAATGTTAAACACTATATGGATCAGTTGAAGCAACAGAATTGATATGAAAAATAAGCGGAGCTGTTGGAGGGTGAAATTCGGTAAATAAAAATTAAAAAACACCCACAATCATTCAAAGTGTAATACAAACTTTCACAGAGATGTGACTGCAAGCTTCTACAAACTGTTATGGTTTGTTCCTAAGAACTGCTTGGTCCTTTGGGTTCAAATTAAAAGATTTTATTTTTTAAAGAGAGCCTTTTTTATTATTATTTTTTACCCTGGTTAATGATTCAAAGTGATTTCTTTTTGATTATCTAATAAAATCATGAGCAAAACCCCCAATAAACCCCAAGATGCAACAAAGTAAATATGTTATTTTATGTGTAAATCTGTTCAAATGGCTTCTCTACTCTTTTCATTTAGGTTTTTATTGAGGCAGTGTCTGAAAAATTGAAAGGAGTTTTAGTGTTGTGTTGATCTCCTGGTTACTGCTCCATGTCTTTGTGGTGGATTTATGAAGTTTCACCCACAAACACACATTTGGTGCAACACAAAAATCCATGCTGGCATCACAAACATCGGACCAACTCGTCCTCCCATTTCATATTTTGTCCCAAAATGCTGCTTCTTTTTTTGTTTTTTACCCATAAACAAGCAATTTACTCAATCCATTGTTGTTGGTCAAGAATTCTGAAGATAAATAGTCATAAATACGACCAAACCTCATGAATAATTCATTAAACTTCATCTACAAACACGGTGGGTGCAACATAAAGAGCCATGCTGGATTCCCAAACAAAACGGGGTCAGACGGACTTCAGTTTGCGTCTTCTCCAGTTCATACTCCCAGTATTTACTGATTGTCACCAGTATTTTGGTGCTGATCCAATTTGGGACGGTAGATTCTGGATAGTCGATAAGACAGGGTGCATTCACACCAGGCCTGTTTAGTTCGCTTTAATTAAACTCTGGTTTGTTTGTCTAAACGTTTGGTCCGTTTGGGGAAGTGAGAACGTGTAACCGAACTCTGGTGCGGTTTGAATGGATATGTGAATCCCAAGCGGACCAGGAACTGCTCCAAAACCAGGAAGAGGACAACAACACAGGGCATTCTGGTTAAATAGAACCAAAAAAACGTGAGTCTAGAACTGGCAGGAGAAATGGTTTGTAGTCTTTAACTAAAGACAAAAGAGAAATCCTACATCCACTAAAATCTGAAACTACTCCATTTTTGTTTACATTTTGTGAACCTTTCTCAGAAGTTTTCATGTTGTTTACTTCAGTGGTGCTTGTTGCAGCGCCCCCACAGGCGAGGAGGGGAACTGGTTTTTCAAAAGGTTTAGATCAGTTGCTGAAAATGTAACAAATGTTCCAGTTTGGTCCCCAATTGAGCCGCATCTACAGGACTATCTGGTGTGAAAACACCCTTATGACAATAAATCTAAATGACTTCTGGTGGATAAAATAGTAAATTATATCAAATTGTGGGAGGTCAAAGTGTAAAATCTCCCCAGTTGGTACAAAATGTCCCTTAGTAGATGGCACCAAAGGTCAGGGACTAAAGAAGCAAAACTAATAATCTAGGAGATGGTGATGGGTCGTATTGACCCATGTAAAATTAACTCCTCTGCATTCTCCATTTTAGCTTTTAAGGGATATAAAAACAGGACCAAAAATATCTGTTTCATGGGGCCAAATGCTAGCTAAAACATTAGCACTGATCAGTTGACAAACAAGTAGAGTCCAGCTACTCGGCACCTGGCTGTGCATGCTGTTAATATAGATCACCGTCACAAAATCCAGACAAAATCACTGTTTTCCCTCTAGACTGATACAAGACGATGCTAATAGTTAGGCACGTATAGTACATCTCCACAGACTTGGAAGCATTTTAATCTGTAGCGAACTACAATTAAATAGATCTAAAAATATATATATGCTGTGTGTATGATTGCCAGTGGTATAATATGGAAATTAAGAGAATAAAATGTACATAAAGGACAGAATCTGTTCTGAATTTATGACATTTGCTAAGGTGCTATTGAGTTACTTTCTTTTTGGATCAAATCCTCATTAAATACAAGTTAAAGACCAACATCACACTTCACAGACTCTTCCTGTTTTATACTATAACCCAAATCTCATCTATGTGACAACAAAGACCAAAACTCTGAGCTGGAACCAACACAGTAATAATAATATCACTTTGTTGTCACATCCGGGTGAAAAAACATCAGACAGCAAACAGAAAGTAAAGACTGCAGAGATGGAGAAAGCTGATGTCTGACATTGCTCATAAAGTGTAACGGTTGCATAATTGGTCTACAATTTCATTTCCAGGAATTTCCCTGTAGTAATCTGGAATGCTCTTCTTGACTTTGTTTTGTCGTTTTGTACATATTCCAAATATGTAAAACGGGAACAAAACCTCAGAAAGGAAGGCAACTTGTGGGTTAACTTTGCTTCCAAGTTACCATACAAATAGTAAAAGGTAATATATATATAACTCTTTGCAATTGAAAAAGAAAAATTATACATCGATAACTATAATTTCAGAGGTCCATTCAGGTTGAGTGTCATGCCTTCTTGCTTGATTTGCTCTCGTCAAAGTCCCAGGGACAAACCTCGGCCTTTTTAGCAGAACTAGCAGGCGCAGCTTTTGAATTTGGATTGCTCTGCTTTTCTACTGGGGCATTTTTATCAGAGCCCATCTTACCCGACACGTCCTCAAAATCCCACGGACAAACTTCAACCTGCTTTGGTTTGGCTGCTCCAACATTAGCGCTTTTCCTTTTCTCCACCTGCAGCTCCTCCTGCGGACTGTCTGCGTCCCACGGACAAACCTCAGACAATTTCTGCTGGCTCAAACGTTTATCTGAGGACTTTGTTACACTTTTCTCATCCTCAGTGTCTTTTGACTTTTCCTTCTCAACCGTCCTGGTGGAAGGGACGACTTTCCTTATCGTGGGCGATTCTTTAGCTTTGGGTCCTTGTGCCGGACTGGGTGCCCTGTCTGTATTTGGAGAAACCGCAGCACTGTCGTAGTCCCAAGGACAGATTTCGGCTTTCGTTGTTGGTAGGGGCAGAGATGTTACCCCTTTGGGAGCATCTGAAATGGGGTTTCTACCTCGTCCGTCCACAGGAGAGGAGCTCTTTTTCTGCTTCATTGTATCTGGAGACCTGGCTGACTCTGTCACCTTCTGCTGCTCTTCAAAGTCCCACGGACAAATGTCTGCTCGCTTTGTTTTGGAGCTTTCTAACGTAGAATGAGGCCTGTTTGACCTTGACTGACTGGACACTTGTTGCCTTGGTCCTTCTGAGAGACAGGCTTGAGTCTCGCCTCCCTCTTCCCATGGACACACCTCGGCTCGTACAGAAGTTGTCCTCTGACTCTCCTTTGGGTGTCTTCCACCCGATGGGGACTGATCAGAGGCCTTCTGTTTCTGGGATTTACTCCCTTTGGTGCTGCCTCCATGAATCGTCGTCGACTCTGTTGGTGCTATCGAGACGTGCTTCTGGATCTTGTTCTCAGAGGACGGAGTCGGCAGGTCTTCCAACTCCCAAGGACACACTTCGGAGACGTCGTACAGGTCCTTTCCCCGGACTGGATCGGAGCAGATTGCAGGCTGGCTGCCGGTCACCGGCTGCTTCATGATCCTGCCTTTGGCTGCGCTTTGTTTGTAGTCAACCGATTGGCTGATGATCATCTTTGGCTGACAGTCGTTCTCTGCCTCTGCATTCGCCTTCGTGTCTTTGCTCTTTGGCTGATTCTTCTTATTGCTGTCCTCTGAGCTCTGGGTCTTCCCAGTCAAGCCCAAGGTCTTCTCCTTGGCGCTGGCGATGACACTCAAAGACTTCTGTAGCATGGACGCTTTGGGGTGAATTGGTTTCTTGTCGGCTGTTAGATTGTGGGCACTCGCCGACTTGCAGACTAACGGAACAGACTCCGTAGATTCACTGGGGGCGTTGATGTTCTCACTAGACTTCTTCTTGACCAGCTTTTTGCCCATCAGCGTATCTAGTAGGGACCCTTCATTTGTGGGCGTCTCCATCTTGTCTGTGGCGGCCCTGTTGGCATCTTCGTTCTGGTCACGGACATGGTCGTAGCTGCTGTGGGACTTCTTCAGAGAGAAAACCTTGTTCTTTAGCGTCTCTTCCTTGGCTGGTTTCACCTGATGACTGGGATCCAGCGGGTTCTTCTTCAGCATGCAGATGCTGTTCCGGTTGCTCCCGTAGTCGCCCACCTCCTTGTCTTCCCGGCTGCACTGCCTATGCACAGACTCTGGGATCTCGGTGATGCGTCTCATCAGCGAGCGCCCCAGACCTTTCTTGGAGCTTCGCTTCTTCTGCAGGTGCGGGTTGTTTGCTAGCATCTTCTTCCTTTTGTAAATCTCCAGCTGGGAGTATAACTTCTTCAGCTCCTCCTAAAAATGAATAAAAACAGAAAGGCAAATTGGTGAATCTCCGTTGAGAGGTACGAGGCGCATTTCGATGACAAAACACACAATCTACTCCACTTAGACCATGCAACTTCATGACAGATGGCTACAAACATCTGCTAAAAGACGCACTACTCAAAAATCACATGCGTGCTGAAAGAAAAGCAAAGACAGGACTGTTCTGGACAGCATCAAATAAGGAAACGACGTGTTTTAGTGTTAGGTCTGAAACAGCCTCTAATCTCGGGTCCTTGATTGGCTCCATCTGTATCTTCTTCCGAGACATTAAGTGCTTCCAAGCAACCTGGATGTGATCATAACACCACTTCCTCAAGAAAATGCTCCAAAGGCACCCAAAGCTTTTGGTAGAGAGACTTCTTCAGCTCTAACAGACAAACAGATATCTCTGCTCACGTTGGTACGTTTTTCCCAAAGGCTGTCGCAAGACCTTACGCCACAGCCATTACTAGAACTGAGATGGCCCATTTCTTCTGGTGTCTGCAATAAAAAACTGCCATGGCTCAGTATTTGTAGAGGATTCAAACGCAATGCCAGGTTATGCAAATGAGAGGAAGAGGCGGATGAAAACTCTGCGTACCCGAATGTCCTCTGGGTCCAGGCTGTGCTCGCTCCATGCTGAAGTGATGCTGCTGTTGAGGTACGACCCGGAGCGACCCATGTCCAGCTCGTCCTCGTAGGCCTCAGAGGCAATGTCATCCCTCATGTGGGCTCCAGCAAACAGAAACTGGAGAAAAATGGTTAAAACTAATTAGTAGAGGTTGTTTTATTGGCAATATAACATTTAAGTTCTTGTAAACTGTAAATGTGGTGTTTGTGTTCCACTAATGCCTGATGATGCAAATTCAGTACAAACCAAGAATCATGTTGGAAGCATGTTGCAGCGATCTAGAGGCTGAGTAATATCCAGTTATTACCAATTCCCTTCATTTGCACATAAAATACCTTAAGAATTTACTTTAAGTTTTGTACAGTGCCTACAAAGTTTTCAACTCCACAGACATTTTACTCCTTTTATTGATTTTACAAGTCAATCATGATTAACAAAAAAATCTTTAAAAAACAGCTTCAATATTAAGGAGAAAATGTATTTCTACAAAGTAATGAACCATAAAATGTACTATAAAATAAGTCACTGCATTAATATTCATCGACTTTCCCGTAAATGACAGGTCAGAGGTCAAGCCAATCGGTCACTGAGAGCAGTGAACGTGTCTCCAGTGACTGTCGTAAAAAGACAAGCAAGGAAACATTTATGCAGACACTTATTTAAATTGAGATATTTCTTTATTATTTTATAGAAATCAGTTTTGAATTTGACATTTTTTAAGTTTTTGCTATCAAAAACGCCTAATTCTATTGTTCAATGATTTGTAAAAGGAATAAAAACGGTAAAAAATTTTAATATGCACTGCATGGACTTAATTCAATTTAATAATTTATAACAATATAACAAATAAATAAAAATGATTTCTAAAAACATTTTAGAAATCATTTTTCTAAAATGATTTCATTTTTAGAAAATGATTTCTAAAAACATTTTTTTAAATAACTTGAATCAGGGGTGAAAGTTCACCTACCAGCCACAACAGAATGGATTAAACCAGAAATGAAATCAGAATGGCCTAGTCCAAGTAAACTGAACTGAGAATCTGACTGAGGACAATTTGTAAGCCAACTGTTTTTTCCCTTCCTCTTCTGAATTTTGCATCTGTTGGTTTAATAAAATGCGTCTTGGTTTGAGGTTTATGCCAAACAGCTGCAGGGTTTGAATTCTGTCTGAAGGCGCATTGCATGAAAACGAGGTTTTCCCACCTTGGGAACGAGAAGCAGACCCAGAGTCACCGTCACCGTCAGGTGGGTGTGGGTGAAGAACAGCAGCAGCATCCAGTCTGGGTGGAGTTCATGAGCCAGAGTGAACCTGGGGCCAAACGGAAACATTTAAGCAAAACAAAACAGAGAAAGACCGCAGGAAAACTTTGACTTTTCTACAACGAAGTATTAGGACCAGGTTTAGAATAAAAACGCTTACAAAAATAAAGTCGTAATAATTTGAGACTAAAGTCATAATATTACCAGAATAAGGTCAAATTATGTGAATAAATCTCTATGCGGATAGTCAAAATAATACCAGAATAATGTGGTATTATAGGAACGGAATGATAGTGAGAATAAAGTCAGTGTTACGAGGAAAAACTTGTACAAGAATAAATTCATAATATTATGATAATGAAGTAATAAAATTGAGAATAAAGTCGTAATATTACCAGAATAAAATTGTAGTAAACACATCAGCATCAGATTATGATCACTAGCAGCGGATTATTGATATAATCTGATGATGATGTGTTAACATATTAAGTTTTACTTTATTTATAAAACAAATACCAAAGTATAACTTCTCAACATTCCTTACTTTCCCATGGCTGTAAGACTGTTGGTGATCTCATGATATGATAACTTTATTTGTGTGCATTCTTTTTGTATTTTCCTGTTTCTGTCTGTAAAAACAGAATAAACCGTCTTGTTTCAATTATCGTTCCATTTGGTTTATCGCTTTGGCAGCTGGAATATTTTCTTCCAAAACTTTCACAATGATTTGCAAAAACAAGAAAAGCGAAGCGACCTTGATCTGGACATGAGATTCGGTCTGTTTTTGCATCCGACAGCCGAACACTGGGTGAGATAATGAGGCAACAGCGTTGAGAGGAATGATCAGGATTTGAAGGCATGTCCTCTCTGGAGCGCCACAATGCAAGCAAATGTCAAATAGCAGCCTCATTAAAGTCGGCAAATGGGTAATTAATGAACAGTTACTGTAGTAATAGCTCGAAGGCGCGGATGAAGGCAAAGGTCCAGCATGCGAAATGTCCCGAAAGCTTTGAAGTCTGTCCTCCTTCATGTTTGGTGATGAGTTTCTGTGCAGATGAGGGTTTAATAGCCCCGGCGTTTTGTCGTCAGTTCGTTCCCCGGGGTAAAGAACCGATGAAAACACAAACTCAAAGCCTGAGCTCCAGCCGGCCGCTGTGGGGTCAAGCAGCTACTCTAATTTAGAAAAGGTGACCTATTACACTTCCTTAAACAGGTTGGGATAGACTTATACATCAAATGTGTCAAATTCAAGGTCCCAGGGCCAAATCTGGCCCGCAGTAGCTCTTTGTGTGGTCCTCTGGATTACAAATTACATCATGAAGTTCGTCCAGTTTCTCACAAATACACAAAATTTATTTTTTTTTTTTTTCAAATTTTACAGCAAAATTTTCTCAAAACTGGCCAGAAACATTGGAATACCCATGTTCATTCTTCAGGTAATCCTTTATATACAGAACAGAAAGCGCTAAGCTAAAAACTAATTACGAAGTGAAGCTACCAGTCGATGCATTAATTTTGCGATCTCACTGCTTTTGCAGCTGCTCCGTTCGTGCCGCTTCTGCTTTCCGCTCCTCTTTCACGATTACTTGCGCAACTTCACTTCGTTTCTCAGCAACAAAATACAGCCCATCGTTATGAGAATTTTATATTTCCAAAAACACAGGAATCTAATGTTTCGTTTTGTACATTTGGAAGCTCATTGCCTCTCACATGATCGGAAAAGCCGGGGAATGGCGGCGCTTTTGACATTTCTCCGACATTTGGAAAAATATACTAATACTAATTTTAGCATAACTCCGGTTATACTTGGCCTGTTAACACAAACCGTAACAACACCGTAACAAACTAGACGTTAAAAAGAGCTATAAGGCTATGGACCCCCATGGTTTAACGGATCGATACTCGCGGATGAAAAATCGATACTTTCCAAGGGTGGAAAATATCGATATATATCGCAGAATCGATTTATTTATACAGTCCTAATAAAAAGCCGCATTTAACATCATACATTAGTGCAAATATTTCTACGAGCTCACCTTGCACATTAAAATGGCTGCCAACAGATGTGCAATTGTACAACCGTATATCTAGCAAGTGGTTTCTGGATGGTAAGTAAACAACCAAACACTTGGCTTTTCCAGCAGCCATTGTACATCGCATAGAGAGGGAAAACCAAAACTTTGACAAGTTTCACCGACTTGTTAAAATCAAACATAAAGGTTAAAAGGTTACTCAAATAAAAGTAAAAAAGTACAGCATAGTAAAAATACTCCTAAAAGTATTTTTTTTCCCAAAATGTTACTCAAATAAATGTAACAGAGTAAATATGAATAAACAAAAAAGTTTCAACTGACCAATCACAATATCAAAGTATTTATATGGAGTTCAAAAGCCTCCAAAACTCAACATTTCTTTGAAAACCTATGAATAGCAAAACATTCAAGACGAATAAATGCTTTTTTAGAGCTAAAATATGTCTGCCGATAATTTCACCTTTAATGCCGTCACAGAATATAAATCACTGCGGCGCTCTTCATTAGTAAGTAATGTGATGGAGCTGATCTCTAAGCTAGGGGCTAAGAATAGCTGCGGTGATGTCAGTTCATTTAAAACATCTTTGTGCAGCGATTTGACGTGCAGAGCAGAGGAACTTCACCGTGAAACAGCAACATGAGGCTTCGCTCTCAGGTCACATGGAGGAAACAGGCCTGTGGAAGTTATGCTTAATGGTTTTACGTGATAAGCAAACAACATGGCACATAAATGTGAAGTGCATTTAGAAGTGGTTATCAGAATTTTCTTTAAAGACCATTTTACTCTGCAAGCTACTGCCCCTAAATCAACGCTTACACTCAGGCGTGAAAATGGCTGCAATCAGACACGTAATTATACAAATGTACATCTTTGAAAAGCATAAGTGGGACCTTCTGCACAACCAACAATAAAGCAGCAAGTGGCTTCTGGATGGTAAGTAGACAACAAAACCCTTGTCTTTTCCAGCAGCCATTGTAAAGTACACACAATGTTAAAACCAGCTGACCAAATGGGCTGGAATTCTGCTCTGGTTGCTAGGTAACGGGATTGGGTTTAGCTGGGGTTGCTAGGTAGCGGTGCAGCACTCGTAGAATGTGACTTATTGGAAGGTTTTTGAAATGACTCATTTTCCAGACACCAAAAAAACATTAACTTACTGCCAAAAAACAGCTCAGTGTTTATTTTAAGTACTTGGACTGTTTTTAGAAGCAATTGAAACACAATTGGAAAACAAAATCAAGCAAAATCTGAATTTTGGATCATCCCCCTTTAATATTTTCAGTATTTTTTTTTCTTGTCTGACCAATCAGTGCAACTCGGTTGAATTTTACCCAATCCTTTTAACCTTTTACTAATTAAATTCCTGTTTCAAGATGAGGCAAGTGTGACAGCAACGGTAATATTATAATACTTTTCTTAAAAAAAAAAAACTTAAAACATTTAGAATTTGACTTATATTGTGTCTACAGGTCATGTAATTCTTCACAAAACTTGAAAATGTTGTTTGCACTTCAGACTTTAAAAGTATTAGAATCCTGTCTTCTTTTGGAAAAGGTTATTTGTAATGTCATGCACAACGTTTTAAAAAAGATGCAGTCAAATCTGTAATTTTAGTTTAAAAAAACCCATTGCAACCTCCTGGATGAACTGAAACACCTGGGTTACACTTGGGAGCAGAACGGGGGATTACCTGATGACGTGGAAGATGGCCGACAGCACCAGCTCGTTGTGAACGGCGATGGCCATGTACCGAGGCTCGTGGAACGCCGACGGCACGGTCCTCACGGCGTAACAAAGGTACACGGCCCACAGCAGGAAGAGGAACTCCGCTGTCCAACAAAACATCACGCTGACCAACAAGCCTCATAAAAAACGCCACAACTCTAAAGTTCAACATATTCCCTCCTCAGACACACAGGAAAAACTTCTGCTCAACAAATATGTTGGTTGCAGCTTTGGGTTCTGTCCGCTGTTTTGTGTTGGACCTTTTTTAAAAATATTTTTTATCACAGAAAAATTCTAAAATTGAAAAAAATATAAAAAAATATTTTAAAATGTAATTTCTCTGGTGTGCTGTGGTGGTGCAGGGGTTAAGCACAACCCACATATGGAGACCCTAGTCCTCGACGGAGCCGTCGCAGGTTCAATTCCTGGCCTGGTGACCCTTGCTGCATGTCTTCCCCTTCTCTCAATACCCACCCACTTTCCTGTCAATTAATTATCAAATAAAGACCACTAGAGCCAATAAAACCTATAAAAAATGTAATTTATCTTCTGTGTCTGAATTTTTTCATTTTTTTAAAATATTTTTTAATCACAGAAAAGTGACAAAGATTTAAGGAAATAAGCTAAAATAAAATATTTAAAAATATAATTTCTATTTTTATTTGCTTCTCTGTGTCTTTCTGGCTGCATTTGGGTTCAACTAAAAATCAAACCTGACAGATTTGTGATTTTATTTCCTAAATCAGGCAGCCTGAATGTTACTGACTGCACTCAAAGAGAAGAAGTTAAAACACAGTAATTTGTTAAAAACTTAAAGACTTTGAGTGATGAATGTCCTTCACAGTATCTGTTTCACTGAGTACATTTAAATTAAATATTTATAATATTTCTGATTTGTCAGCAATATTTAGTGTATTTATTTTGTTTCTAATGGAAGAATATTAGTGCTGAATGTGCAGTTTTTGCTGCATTCGCAGACCTGCTCAGTCAGGCCCAATTTGCTGCAGGCTCCCTTAAATTTATAGCATTGTTTTTGGAGCTGTGAGGAAAATTAACCACACAGGACTGCAGCTGAATCAGACCTCTGACTGCGAGCCAGAGCAGGTGTATTTCTTAAAATCTGAAAGATTTATTGCTTCCTGGTGAGTCTGAATTACGAGCCGCATTCAGGCAGAGACAGGGCTGACTTGCATATCCTATTTTTACCGCCTAATGAACAGAATGAGACTGTGAGCTCAGTGTACAGTAGCACAGCAGGGTTTCTCTGCTTGTGGCCCATCTGTCTGTTAGAAGCTTCTTCTCTCTCTTAAAGACTTGGCTGGCAGACAGGACACAACAGATGAGCATATTTGATTCCTCATCTGGCTCCACTACTTTCCTCTCAAACGGAGCAGCGAATCAAAGCTGCATCGTTGTGGAGAAGAAAAAGATCTTTCTTGATTTAATGGAGTAAATGGATATTTGATGGATTAAATATGTTGAAGCTGCAGGATGTAACCTTTATAAACATATTTGTTAAAATTAGCATATTTGTTAAAACTATGTATGCTACGAGACAGATTATCTAAAAAAACTTAGCTCCTCTGCCTTCTTCTATTGTTATCTACAAACAACCAATCAGAGCAAAGAGGCGGGTCCTAGCGCTGCCAATCATGCCCCCGTTGCTCTCTGCAAGAGATCAATCTTTCCTGTCTCATTTCTCTGCATGTTTTAACATATTTTTTATAAAAGTTACAAATTGCAGCTTTAATGATGTGAAACTTTTAAAAACTAAATTAAAATAAATCTGTAACGGGATAATATCTTTGTAAATATTAATATTTTTCATCACTGTGGAATGTAATAGGGCTGTATAATAATATCAATATCGCGATATATATCGATATTTTCTTCCCTAGTAAAAAATCGATATTCATCTGCAAGTATCGTAACATCCAACTGTCACCTTGTTCCCTCACTGCTTGCTTCACCAGGTCATCAGGCTTAGAGTGATTCCTTCAGATGTTCAGGTTAAAAAGG
>CAEGAF010144098.1:0-16366 GCA_903067075.1 Micropoecilia bifurca | reverse complement strand
GTAAAATACTGCATTTCCAAAATACGGTAAAAAACTGGCAGTTTTGGTTGCCAGAATTTTACCGTATTTCTAGAATACGGTAAAAAACTGGCAGTTTTGGTTGCCAGTATTTTACCGTATTCTGAAAACACGGTGAAAAACTGGCAGTTTTGGTTGCCAGAATTTTACTGTCGTTATACGGTAAAATTCTGGCAACCACAGCTGCCAGTTTTTTACCGTAAAATGAGGCCGTTTTTTTTTTTACAGTGTAGATATAAATAGTTCTTATTGACTTGTTTATTGTTATCACAAAAGTACCACAAAATATCAGAAAACTTATAGTTCATATCACCAACCCCTATTTGCGCTAGAAACTAGACAAGAAATACTTGTTAAAATATTGTGTTTTTGGAATGTTTTTCTTCATTGTACTTCAATGTAACATCAATTTGTATTATTCTGTGCTGTATTAGAGAGACATGTGGCGTAGCAGGCAGAGTTTTATGGTTGCATCAATCAAAATGGCTTCCATGGGGTAAACAAACAAGTAGCTTTTAAACATCTGGTTATGAGAGATAGAGGGAGAATGATAGGGGCCCCCCAGGGAGACCGGAGGTTTTCCTTGGAGATCTCAGGATCAGAACAGAGGAAAGGAAACTCATCTCAAAAGAAAAAAATAAATAAATAATGAGAGAAAGTTCACATTCGGGTCAGAGTTAAGGTAGAGATTAGTAACATTCTCAGCGAACTACATTTGACAAACCAAGTCACCGACGGATAAAAAAGTAAATAAATAGAGAAAAACAAAGTCTCCAACCATGTGACTCTCACGGGGTAATCTCATGGGAGCATCCCCCCCCCCCCAACCCCCACCCCCTTGAGCTCCCCTGATGGATTGTAACAACAGGAAGTCGGCCAGGCCTGCATCATCCCACCACACCCACAGATAACCACCCCCCCTCCCTCACACTCTCTACCTTCTAACACAAACACATGGAGGCCGTCCTGGTCACAGATACCTCACCGGTCCCGGGTTAATCCCTTGGATTGCATCCGGTGTGAGGCAGAGTCAGTGATGGCACAGAGCCCGCCTGCGACAGGGCGGAGTGGGAGGCGGGGGGAGGAGGCGAGGTTGAAGGCTGGCAGCGAAACAAGAAGAGGCCGAGTCGGGCAGGAGGGGGCTGAATGGCCCTTGTTTATCTAGGTCCCTATGGGAAGTCAGGACACTGCAGTGAATAGGAGCCAGTTAGCAGCTATGGCATAATAAGAGCGGGGGGGAGAATGGGGGTGATTGGGGTGATGGGGGCTGGGGGGTCATTGATATTCAAGGCAGACTACTGTCGAGACACACCAACCCTGCCAGCTGGGGCAGAAACTTAAAGGAGAAGGAAAGTGTTTCCAGACGCTAGCAAAAAAAAACTAGCTAACAAGGTTTATTTGTCATGAAGGTAATGTAAAGTAGTTTACAACACCTAAACTGAAGTGATCAGCCATGGAAAATGATTAAGTAGTGCTTATCAGTTGTCCTTTACAGTGACCCTGTAAAAGAGGGGAAACTTTGTTCAATGATATTGTGTCTGAGTCGGTTAACACTATTGTTTTATACCACATTTTTAAACAGTTATTGTTTTCAGTAAAGCTTTTGTTTCACTTTGTGCAGAGATTAGAGTGAGGTATTATCTGTTAGCATGGAGTTTGCATGTGGGTAGTTTAACTGAAGCAGAGAAGCAGTTCAAGTCAGTGAAGTGGTATTTTTTCAAGGTGTCAAAAGGGTATTAAAATATGTAATAAATACATTTTCAATAAATATTGGTTATCAACCATAACAGCAATTGTATTACTGAATATTGATAAAGCCCCAAATTTTCATATTATGCATTCCTAGCAATAAAGTGTGTAGTTGTCTATTGCAGCAGATAGCAATCAGTTAAGTGCCGTTCATGGAACGCAGAAAGATTAGATCAAGTGGCTCTTGATTCGAAGCTTGTCAATAAAGTAGAATTATTATAATTAATAATGGAAGATTACTTTACAAACACTGGGAATAATAGGTATGTTTCTGTTTCAAATTAAACTAAAGTTAAACCAACAATTTTGTTTTCATTTTTACTTGTTACTATGAATCTGTAGTATTTCCTTTACCATAAGTGTGGAGGCAAAATACATCTAAAAGGGCAAGTTCTTTTTTCAAGGCTTTCATGTTTTTTGCCCCCCTCGGTTTGTAGTTTCCACAGCCCCTGATCCCTGATGAGGATCCCTAAATAGGCTGCCACAGGTGCCGGGGGGCTGGTCGGGTGAAGGAAGGGGTCGGTGAGGGGGTTGGAGGGGGGTGTCCTGGATGGGAGCAGGTCTGCAGGAAGCCTCTTGTTTTCACAGAGATAAAGGGCTTTCAGGTTGCATCCTGGGCCGTAATCTCTCACGCGCTTCCTGGTTTTGTTCATGGTGAGGTAAGAGAAAATGACAAACTAACCTTCGCCCCGAGAAGCTGATCGATAGCTTCTGATGAGGTAGGATGTCTGTGTGTGTGTGTGTGTGTGTGTGTGTGTGTGTGTGTGTGTGTGTGTGTGTGTGTGTGTGTGTGTGTGTGTGTGTAGGTGTGTGTGTGTGTGTGTGTAGGTGTGTGTGTGTGTGTGTGCGCATATGTGTATGTGTGTGGATTTGAGGAGCAGAAAATGACAGATACAGAGTGCCAGTTTCATTTTGTGCTTTGTTCATTAACAGGCCTTGATCAGAAGATTTATGGCTTCATTTATTCAGAGTGCTGCTTCATTACTGATGAGGATTGTAAAGGTGTGCATAGAAATTCTTCTCTGACCTCTTCAACTGCTTTTAGAGCACAATTAACATTGTTCCAAGCTCTTACATCTTAATTACACAAAAGATAACACTCCTTCCTTCAAATATAAATCCCCACTTAACCAGTCACTTAGAGCTGGCCTTGGGTTTCCAAGAGATCCACTTAGTAAAAAAAAATTTGCATAGACATTTTATGGATAAGTTAGCCTTGAGGATAGCGGGAACCTCAGAAGGACAGCATTCACATTTCTTAGTGTTTAACCGTTCTGAACATCTACCCCACCCAGATCTGCAGCTGGGGGAAACTTTCAATCGTTGCCCGTCTCTCCTCGCTCTGGCTGCAGTGCTGGCTCGCTCATATTTTTTGTCAGGTGTTATTTATGAGTGCTGTATAGCTGAGTTGCTGCATGCCTTCAGCACCTGCTGCAGCCGGAGAGCCGGGGCCCAGGCAGCTGCCAGGGAGAGAAATGACAGGATTCTGGAGGTGGAGATGCAGTGACATAGTGGGAATTCATACTGGGACAAATGCATGTGTTTACTGGTTGCACCACTGACGATGAGTGTTGCGTAATGTCGGAAGGCAACATTGTTCAGAATCTTGTCTGACTCCGGACAGGATGGCGGGGGTTTCAACAACAGCAAATGTTTTGAGAAAGAGGAGATAAAGAAGGTGTTGGTGTGTTTTGCCTGGAAACACCTGAATGTTGGTAGGGGTGAGCTAAGCCAGGACAGGTGTGCTTTATGACTTAAGACCTACATATGGGTTCAGCACATCAAAATCTAAAAGGTATAACTGCGACAAAAGGTATGTAATAACCAATAAGTCTTATTCTGAAAATAACCCCCCGCCCCCCTAAAAAAAGAGTATGACACAATTGCAAACCAACTAAGACATGGACATCCAGTTCAGGTGACAGTAGCCATGCTAACTCTGAACTCAATTTGAACCTGTCATCACTAAGATGGAGACATGGCAGTAGCAGCGTCATGCTGTGGGGTACTCTTATTCTGCAACCAGCACTGCCAACCGTGTCTAAGTAATTTCTGTAACCATACTTCCAAGTAGGAGTACACCAACTGCAGTTTTCTGGCTGATCACTGATCTTTAAAAAGCCTGACCTAGTCTAGTTTTTAAAAAATACACTTGAAATAACAGAAGACTAACTTAAAAATAACTTTCCAGCAAGATAGGAGCTTGTTTTAAGAAAATAATTCCTTTAATATTGATTTTATTGGTAAATTATTTCACTTATAACTAAACATTTTCCCATAAGTGAAAATACTGCTAGTGGAACTAGTACTTTTTAAAATCAATATTAAGGAATTATTTTCTAAAAACAAGCTCCTATATTTGCAGAAAAATTACTTGTAAATTAGTTTTCTCCTATTTCAAGTGTGTTAAGATATTTGAAGTAGAAACTAGATTTTGTGTTTTTGTAATGTTCACAGCAGAGCAAAAGGGGACAGTGGGTGATTTTCGGACCTTGTGGAGGTAGATAAGATTGATTTCTCATGTGGCCGATTGCCAATCACCGAAAATTAGGGAAATCGAGCCGATTTATTAGCCCACAGATTTGTCAAAGCACCTCTACTATCTAAACATCATCACATTAATCCAAAAGTATTAATATCTTGCTGATTTAATGAGTTGTATAATTCTAGGTCTAACTATAGTATTTTTTCTGAGGTGCCTCCATCATTCTCCCTCTACCTTTGTGTCGTTCCATGCGTGGGGGACCTCAACGAATCACTCATGGGTTAAATGGGGCAAAGTGGATGCTGCATGCTCCCCTCCCTCTTGGTTCAGCCTGTCCATTCTTCTCTCATTAATCCTGTGTGGATGTTTATCCATGTTGACATTCAGCGTCGCAGTCGGCGTTCCCTCTGTCTACCAAACACGGTGACTAAGGGTTTTCTTTTTTTCCCCTGCAGCAGCTATCATTAGGCCTGGCTTGTTCAATAAGTTTCCAGGACGAAGTAGTGAATCTGTTAGTCACTGCAGCCCCTGGGACGTCACGGCAACGTTGTGCAACTGGGATCGGGATGTGAATATGAATGTGTGGCTCCTCAGGAGGGCCATTATCAGTTCTGTGTGCTATGGAGAGGAAAATCAATACGGTCATCATAAAGGGCTGGCAAAACGCCAGGCTAGGCTGTTTTCAAAGCGCCAGGCATGACAGTGGATTAGTCTTCATCGCCTGTCATCTCGTTTCATCGACGTAGACAAACACACCGTGAGACCACCGTAAGGTCAAGCCCATCTAAAAGGCATGAGACATCCAGCATGTAGTGGTGGTAAGACTAAACCAATCAGATGGTCTGAGCTGGAGCTACAGCAGAGGGTTGTGATGGGAAAAGCCCCTCGCCGTGCCCGCCTTCTGCCTATTGTGTCGGTCCGGTTTTTTCATTAACCGCTCCACTGAGGACCCCGAGCAGGGTGGAGACAGAGGGGGTGGTCACTATGTGGGGACAAGGAGGGGTGTGCAGACAGTCCCGGAGGGGCCACCGAACACATGATTAAAACACACATCAACACACTGCGCACACAGTATTTATCTCCACACGGATGGCAATTTGAACGTAATCTCTCCCTCAAGTACACATGCTACTGAGAGTATCTGTCAGGGAAGAACTGAGGGAGGGAGCTCGTGACTAATATTGGTTTAGGGAAAACATAAGAAAATAAAAAGATGTCATCTCCCTTGTCTCCTCAGTAAGGAGTCCTTTCTGCTCATTTAGTTTAGATTACACAACTGAGCAAGGATCTGTGTTTAGGGGTCAACATGTCTTTCTGGACCACCAGAAGCATGTCGATGTAGATGTGTCATGCCAGGCAGGCAGATCCGATTTCTACGCCACCAAGATGATCTTTTGCACTGTGAAGGGGGGTGGGCTATTTATGTGGCTATTATGGGGTGACTGTGTGAGTGTAAAAAGGGGAGGAGGATTGAGGGGCAACGGTTAGGTATATGGACTGTTCAGAGAGCTGAGGAAGCAGAGGGAACCTCACATGTACAAGCACTAATCATAAACATTAGCTTTGCTAACACGAAACTAAAACTTTTGAAGAAGTTCAAAGGTTTTGAAGATATTTTTTTTAGCAAAACCCTTTCATAAAGAAGTTACCCTAACCCTTCTTTATCAAATGTAAGCAAAATTGGAGTGGTGTCAAATTTTAGCAGTTGTCAGATTCCTCTTTTGTCTTTGGATACGTGCCATTTCTCCCACTAGTGCTAGACAGGGGTCTTTGTTTTGGTTGTATTCACCCAGAATACCTTGCTCTGTAGTTCATTTCCTGCTTTTGGGGTGGTCTTTGGTCTGCTTGGCATTCACATGTGCATTTCAGTTAATTTCAATCAAGCTAAGATATATGTTTTTAAGTGGACCAGAGTTTGCTTTTTCGGTCCACCTCATAGTTCAAAGATACATTCACACCTCTTCAAACGAACCGGACATTCTAGACAAATGAACTAAAGTTTGATAAAAGTGAACTAAACGGGGCTGGTGTGAATGCACCTTAAATCCAATTCAGAATCTTGATTTGGCCAGTCTTGAAAACACATGTTCAGATGTTACCATCTGAATGAGTTTTTAGGAAAAATGACTGGGAAAAACTGTCAGTCTTGCAAAACTGTTGTTGCTTGTGAAGATGTTCAAATGTTGTGAATGCTTTTGCATGGCCATGTAAACAGGACAGATTAAGAGCCCTGGATGGGACTGTGTTGATATTCAGGTGGAAGCCACAGTCACATTGAACCCGGCAATGCAAGTCCTCAAGAGGCTTGGAGACTGCGTGAGAGAAGGATTTTAAAAATTCTCCAAACGTTCCACGGATTCCACCCTCACAGGGACCTTTGCAGAAAGAATGGGTCATATGCAAATGGCGTACACAGTGTGGTAGAGAAGTTTCCCACAAGCTGAGTGTGAAAAGGGCTCTCCCTCCCCATGCCGGGCCTGCTGAATGGTCCTTTTCTTCTGCCGCTCAAAGTGTATGAGGTAGAGCAGGCGAACTGCAAAGGTAACTAGGCTCTTTCTCCTCAGGCTCCCCCCTTTACGAAAGCCCCCAAACTCACAATGGTTCATTTAACCATTCAGCCACACAAACCCCAATAAAGCACATCCGAGCGCAGTTAAGGGGGTTACTGAAACTGACTCGAGGTTTAAACCTCCCTCTTTATGAAGGGAGAGCACCTTTTTATAGGCTAATGCTTTCCTCCTCCATGGGTTAGCTAATCATTAAGCTGCCTCCGCAGAGATGCCAGTCTGCTCGTCCATCCCCGTTTTTCCCATCTTCACGGATTGATGAGAAACAACTTAGAGGCAACACATAAGAGTGGATGGCTTTGACCGCGAGATGCAATGAGTTGCATATCATACGTCGCATCTGCCAAAGCAGACGGTTCCCCACTTGTCACCTGTTGTACCCCCCTCCCTTCCTGCCTCCCCCAGCCCCTGTTCTTCTGCAGGGCACAGGGAGCTCCCACTTTAAAAGAGGAGGGGTCAGAGTGGAAAGGAAGGGAGTGCAGAATCCCCCCGTCATTGAACAGACTTAAACACAAACACAATTGGACATGCTGGAAGCCACACAATGGCACAGAGGGGGGAAAGTGAAGTCATACTCTAAGAACGCATGGGTGCCCAGGTCAGGGGGCAATCAGCCACCTCCCACTTGCCCCCCTTAGCTACTGTGTCTTAACCTTCCCTCCCTGCCCACTGCCCCTCTCTATTCTCCAAAATAAAGCCCTTGCTCTGGAAGGAGGGGAGCGAAAGAGAGAGACGGAGAGAGCGCTGAGGCACTGTGGGGGATTTTCTTCTTACTTGGCACTTTCAGATGCGGCTCACTGAGGAAGTCGCTGAAAAGCTGAGAGATAAATGAAAAATTTCCTCCTCTGCCAAACTCCTCACATGACGGGGGTGGACCCCTTAAATGTAAACAGATGTCTTTTAGAAGGCAGGAGTGGGCAACCTCCTCCTCCATAGTCCTAAAGGTTCCCCTCACCAAGGATACACCACTGTCTCTCACCGTCCTCCCTAAAGCTGAGATCAAGCTGAGACTTAGGTGGAGCGGAGTTTCACCACTGGTAACCATGCTCCACACCGTTACATAAGTTTTCTTTTTTTAAGTGCCAGTAGGTTTTCACTGTGTGTGTAGATGTCAGGAAGAGATGAGATAAACATCTTCCTACATTCTTCTAGGCAAAATTCTGTAACTCGTCAAATACAAGAATGACATGCAGGTGAAAAAGTCTCCTAGAACAGATACTTGTTAACTGAAAAGTGGATTTGCAATACTTCGAGTTTCATTTAGGAAGATCCATTTTTATGTTTTCCACAACATTGAATAGTTTTCCAGACTCAAATTCCGAGAGTTCTCATTTGTCTGTCAGACAATTTGTGAAGCAGAAATCGAGAACTACATTAGGAATGTTTTTAGGAGTGCACTGTAGTTTTCTGAACAATCACCAATTTATGAAAAGCCTGACCGGCCTGTTCCTATTTTAGGCAATTCTTTTTGTGCGAAAAGTTGCTAAGTCGGCAACTGTTTGGCGACTATTGTTAACCTCATCTGGATAAGGGCAGATGAGACCTGGTGGGTGGGTCTGTCTCTCTTATAGCAGAGGAAAGGGGGCAGTGATTAATTGTCAGACTTTTGCAGAGGTGGATAAGATTGGTTTCTTCCATGAGATAACCCAAAATAAGCGAAATCGGGGCCAATTTATTGGTGAAGCTCTAGAGGGTATGGCACATATTTCTAAAGTAGTCAGATTTAAAAGTGAAAACCACAGAAAGTAAGGAAGATCGATAGATAATTAGAAGGATTGGAGGTAGGATGTATGGATGGATGCACTGTTTAGAAAATGGGATGACAATCCAAATATTTTTAAAGTTAAATTTTCTTTTTTCTTCTCCAGCTTGGTAAAGTACATTATAATAAGTCAAACGCCACATTTTTCCAGAATCTTGTACCTGGCTGCATAAAAGGGTGGAGAACTCTCTAAAAAAGAGCATTCCAGCCTTGTTTATTTTGCAAAGGATGTTAATGCAGGCTGCATTCCTCTATTCCCAAATTGCTGCATTAAATTACCGTTGCAGAGGATGGTTGCTGCTCCCCATGGATGCTGGGAGGGGAGGGCAGGTCTGACTGGGCGACGAAAGGGGAGGCGACTGGAAACACCTGTCGTCCTGCAGGCTGTTAACACCTCTCTGTTTACAGTCCGAGAATGGAGCTCACCTTGATCTCAGCCCCTTTGTGTGTCCCCCTTTTGCCAGGCAGGAACCTGGCTGAGTCATTGCCCGTAAGGACGCGGACTAGTGGCATATTTAGAACAAAACAAGACACTTAAAAATGGATGAAATCACAATAAAGACCAGAACACTTCACCTAAATGCAAGGAAGTGGATCTACATGACAGATTGTCAGGCTCTCACAGACCAGGGGGGAGTCCTAACAGCTCTTTGAAGCAAAAAAGGGCAAAGCAACAGAAAAAGGCATCTGTTTGGTCAAAAAAGGGAGACTTTGCATATCAATAGAGCTCTGTCAATATTCTGAAAGGTTTAATAAAACACAGTTAACTTAAAGAAAGAGGGGCAATAAAGAAGATCTAATAAAAAGTTTTAACAGATTCCGTAAGATTAACAAAAGAGAGTTTTAGAGAGACAGAAATAGTCAAATATGACAAGAAAGGAGTAAAAACAGAGGAGAAAAACAATCCTAAGTCTTCTGCTGCTGTCCACAGAAAACTCCCAGGACAGCCAAGCCCGCAACACACAACACCACGCGGTCGCATTTTTCCCTACCCACGGATTACTGTTATAGCAACATGGGCTCACAGTGAGTGAAACACCGAAACAGCTGCGTTACCTCAGTTCCTGTGAGTTACACCCGGCGATACAGGCCAACGCATGCCGGACAGAAAGATAGTGAACCCCTTCGATAAAAACAACTTCCTCCGGCAAGTAAATTCACGGGTAATAAAGAGCTAACAATGGAAATTTTACATTTATAGCACATGTTTTAATATTTAACACTGGTGTTATACAAAAATAACTTAAAATCCCCTAAAGCTACTAATATCGCACCTTTTAGGTAAGCGTAGTCACGTACAGCTTCACAAATACATAAATCGGCAAAATGTAGCGAGAACAGAAAAGAAAAGGGAAAACTGAGCGCGTGTATAGGTTCGCTCGCGTCCGTGATCCTACAAGAATCAGGATTCCCGTCGCGCGACAGGAGAGGATCCGCTCTCCTTATATGGGCTGCGCTCAAACAGCGCGTGAGATATCCCTCGCTCTCCGGAACCCCGGTCACCCCGTCCGTGTTTTCTGCTGAGCTTTCACTCCATACTTTATCATTTCAACAATAAAACAATACAATAAAAGTCACTGAATGAAAACACTTTTCCGAAACAATGTGAGCAAAAATGCAAATGAGTTCGAAACAATGACAGCTCAAAACCAGCTTTAACACGAAATAGGTGTCTTTTCTTCTTAATTTTGCTTTATTTAAAACGCAACTGTGGTGCCGTCGATAGGACTAATATAAAGCAGCCGAATGGAAGGCAGAAACGAGGCAGTTTGTCCGCCTCTTGTAGCTCAGCAACAGCCTGTACCTGCTCGGAGTGGACTAAATAAGAGCGGACTAAACAGTTGTATTCCTATTTGTTCCGGCACAACAAATTTAAAAAGCGTTCCAAAACAAACACCTAGCTAAATGTAATGTTGTTTCTTCACCCAAACTGTTTTAAGATAGCCATTGAGGAACAACCAGGTAGCGTTTTATCCCGTTTCCCAACAGAAAACAGGTCCGAGTTTTACGGTGGGCTTCCTAACTCGACAAAACACGGTTAAAATCAATGAAAGCTCCCCGGTTTCTGGTGCTAAATGTTTATTCGGCTGAATAAAGGAGAGTAAAGTGAGCAGAGAGCTGCTGCGCTCCCTGCGCTGTGAGGTGCGCGTATAACGGTCCCCAGTGCGGCGGACCGCTAGGCGGAGGGGAGAGTCGCGACCCAGGTATAACGGTACACCACACCGCTACTTCCCACCACTTTCAGCGTCAGAAAAACAGCGCTCACACACTGCTGAACTTTTCGGTCAAATTAGCCGACGACAGAAGAGCCTCCGAAGAGGTAAAACTCCTCGTAGGAAGTAGTTTTTACTCACCGTTGGTCCTCCTCGGGTTCGCCTGCTTTCTGCGCTTACACCTGGGGCCATCCGCCATGATCCTTTCGTTGTGTCTAAATGCTGCCGGAGAGTCACCTCCTCTCTCACCCCCTCTCCCCCTCCTCCTCCACCACCACCTCCCTCGCTGCCTTCACCTCCCCTTCTTCTCCGCACCTGGTTTACGACAAAAAAGCTTTACGGCATTACCTTCCCCTGTCCCCCCCAGAAACACGCTGAATGCGGGAGAGAGGGGCTGGCTGTGTACTGTTACCTGCCTTACTGTCAGTATACGTCCTGTGTGGATAAAACACACTGTAGCAATTTTTTTTCAAGGTGTAGTTCTGCTACCTAGTGGTGGTAATAGTTTTGAATTGTTAGTATAAAAAAAGCAACAACAACAATAATAAAGCCAAACTCCCCCCTTAAAAAACCAACCTGTGAAACAGGGCCGGCCAAAAGTTGTATGGGGCCCTAAGAAGAAATTAATTTGGGGCCACACCTCAGTTTAGTACACCTTTCACAAATGCCATATTAAATTTCCAATGTTTTATTTGTTTTTTCACATTTTGGACAATCCAGATGATTGTTCGTCTAAATACCAAGTCATTTTTACTTAACAAATCACAATGTTTACTTAACATTGTGATTTGGAAAAAAATTTGATTACTCAAGATATCAGTCCATCTGATCAGTAGAAACTTGTTGGTGCTCTCCAGTTCTGTCAAAACTGAAGTATACCTTTGAATTATCAGTTGTAAAGCAACTTTGAAAGTGATACATTAATGTGTTTTTTGTGTTCTCTAGGTGTTTGAAAATGATCCCAATAGACTCATGGTTAACTGGTGTGGTGAACTGACACAACCGGCAGACTCAAGCAAAGTTTCTAGACTTCAATTATTGAACATTAAACTGAACAGCATTAAATGTAGTCTGTTGTGAAATTTCCTATTGATAATAACCAAAAACACATTGTTCTAGTCATCTGACGAGATATTTGAAATGTTCTAAATTGCTAAGGATAGCTAAAACAACCAATAGTGATTCATGTTAGCTCCTACCATTGATTTATTTTTTATTTGTTGTCGTATCTCTACGTAATATCACTACGTTATACAAACTAAGCTTTTAAGCAACACTATATTTTGTCTACTATGGCCTACTATGACTTCTTCTCCAAGTGATGCACTAGCTGTGATTCCATTATAAATGTGCACGTTTTTGTGTTGTCCGCTAATGTCGAAAAAACACAATTGTGCAATTGCAGCGTTTCCATTAAATAAGAAATGCTATCAAAATCACACACAAATAAGTTTTTCACGTGATAAGTGATTCAAAAACATGCAGTCATCCTTTTCCTACTACTTCCTGTTGTTTTCTTTGCTTTTTCCAGCAGTAGTAACATCCAGTGACAGATTCCGTGATTTGTGAGATGTGAAAAAAAGTGTTTCCATTGCAATTTTGGAAAACTACTCATGTCAATACGACCACAAAATAAAAACACCTAATCTAAGCACAAAAAAGTTAATGATTTTTTAATTTGGCATGTTCCCATAATTTATTTTTATAATTCCAATACAAGCAATTATATTGTCTATGGAAATCCAGTTACTGTGAAACTATTAGCACCAACTGGCTGAAGTCCCTTTAACTGAGATGAGTAATTATGCAGTCAATTATTTTATGTTTCGTGTTTTCATTAATACCATATTTTGCAAAAATCAGTTTTAACTTTTACATTAAAATTACTTTTTTGTAATTTTTTTGTCAAAAACAAATTATGTTGATCTTTTGAAGAAATCAATAAAAAATGCAAAACATTTAAGGGGGTGAATACTTTTTATAAGCATTCAAAATAAGTTTTGACATGCCAATTTTAAAAGAAACAAACATAACAAGTGGCTCAATTTTGTCTTAATTGATTTTGATCAAAGCCATTTCTATATTTCTTTTCTTTTATGATTTATCCTTATTTACTTCTTGTTCCTTTAGTAGCCTATTCATTTCATGTCAAAAGGGTGTTATTTTGTTTTTTTACTAACAGTTATAATGTTCATAATAAGTTTTCTCATCTCAGACTGAAACAACAGAAACGTTTTAGTGCTATGATGAGATGATGAGCTCTAGCGCCATGACTGAATTATGAATATATTTCATATGGCTATTTACATCCATTGCTTCCACAATTATAAATGACTTATTGGGTGAGCAGCCTATTCACAAAATATTTTAATTTCATTTCTTATTTAATGGAAACACCAAAACTGTGTTTTTTCGACATTAGCAGAATTTCGCACATTTGTAATAGAAACGCAGCTACTGTTTGAAATGCCTTTGGCCAACCAAAATAGTTTTTGTTATCATGGTCAAAAGTATAAAAAATGTTTTAATGTAAGTGATAATTAACTGTTGCTGATATACTTGTATCCATTTACCAGAACAATATGTATTTTCCCTTCCTGCCTAACCTGGCAACCTGTTTGTGTTTGTATGTGTGTGTGAAGCACAGTGGGGGGAATAAGGCAGCAGACAGAGCACATGTGCGTTAATGGAGAAAGAGGTCATGAGACTGTCATCAGTGATTCCATCCTCCTCGTGAAGAAAGACCCCGCTGTTCTGCCCAGCCACTCTCACAGACGCAGCCATGAAGAGGACGGCGATGTGCGAGCCCAGGTTCAGACTGCGTCCAATCGCACTCATACCTTCACCCGCGCGTTATCACAGCGCTTTCTGTGTCTGTGGAGGAAAAAAAAAAAAAAACACACCCAGGATCACATGTTCTGAGGTGAATTCCTGTGGATGCTCTTACTGACGAGGGCACTTAGTTCACAAACTCACTGCAGAGGGAAAAGATGCTTGAGGTCCCATGACTTGTAACGAAAGGAAAGAGGAGTCACAGTTGCTGCCTAGCTTTAGCTCTTCTAGAAGCTGATGATGGTTAACATTAGCGAAGATGAACAACAACCTCATAGCCTTACACCCAGTCTGACATTCTTACTATAAGGACCTAAAGGCTTCTACACCATGACTCATGTTTTTCATGAGCAGAAAATTTGACAAATAGCCAAGCTTACTTTTCTTTTTAACAGGGAAAAGTGCAGCAGCCTTTACTTCATCCAGTTGACCAGCAGTGCACAGCAACAAGTAGAGGAGGGACAGAGCAGTGCAACTCTACAGAAAACAGGAAAGCAACCAGTCACTTTCTCTGACAGCTTAGTAAAAGCCCCTTATAAAGCCTGTCCTGTTACATCTGATTTGCTAACTAACAAACATTTAGGAAAAGCAACATCAGACTGACAACAGTCAAACATGGTGGTGGTAGTGTGATGATCTGGGGCTGCTTTGAAGTTGGAGGAACTTAATGTCTTTCTGTAACAGAAGGATCTATGAATTCTGCTTTCAGGCAGAAAATCTTGAAGGATCCTGTGAAAATGGTTATATAATTGAACATTTGTGTGCAGCTTTGCAAATTTGCTGTTTGAATAGTTTCTTACTTTTCAGTTTTTTTCTCTGTTTATTTTAATTTGTTCATGTCAATGTCTGTCATTTTCTCTTACATTGGTTTTGTTGCCATAACAAGTCTGGAGTAACATACTGAAGTGTCCTAGTCATAGTCCGGATGCTCAAAAATCCTCTGATCTGATAAATTGAAGCTACTTTTCAAAGTAAAGTGTCCCAAAGCTCCTCGACTGTGATGTAAGATACAGATTAACAGTTGCCCAACACTTAGTGAAAGTTGTTTTTGCCAAGTATTGCCATAAGTTAGTTATTAGATTTATGGTGCAATTGCTTGATTTGGTTAGACTCAGAAAATCAATTAAAACCTGATTTTTTTTTTTTCATTTCTGTGTTGATCTGAAACAATAAACTGCATCAAAGAACAGACAAAAGAAATTTGTGAGCTGGAGAAAAATACATTTCCACAGCAGTGTAGGTTGTATTTCTCTGATAATTAACCAGCCTCAATAAAAAGTCTAGAACTGAATGAAAGTGGAAGCACTTTCAGGATGAAGTGGACAGTAGTTATCTTGTGTGCCGAAATATTCGGTCTACCTTTGTCGGACTCCATGATTTAAGAACTCACACATTCCCTTATGACATAACATCAGCTTGATATAAATTTAGCATTCAAAGGGACAATACAACAAAAGCCCTCATTGCTGGACAATCAGCTTATCATTCAGCTACATGTGACAGCGTGTATACAGAGGATGGCAGATCTCCTGGGTGAATAATTCAGTAGCAGCAGAGCGAGCGCTCCAGCTCTCAGGGCAGACTGCCCAGACACAGAGTAATAGCTTTAGCATAAACAACACATCCAAACTTGCTCCAGGTGGCCTCTCCCACCAGAGCAGCCTGCCTGCGAGACACGGAGAGCTGGGTGGGGAGGGTTGCCTGGCTCTCTTGCTCGGCAACTTTGCAGATGAGAGAAAAAAAAGGAGAAAAGAAGGCCCCAGAAACTGCATGCATCAGCAAAGATCAATGAGACGCCCAGCTAACTGTGCGGTTGAAGCGCCGCTTCGCCCAGCGCATGGAGACCTGGAAAAAATGGGATGCATGTCATCCAGTGGAAACGAGCATCTTTCCCATTTTCCTTGGATCAAAGCACTATTAACATGAAGTCATTTTTGTTGCCTCTGTGGAAAACAAAGAATGACGATTCCAGTGATTCGCGAAAGGCACAAAACCCTTGAGCCTTTCACCTTTAGTCGCTTTACAAACCACCACTTCAATGTCTCTGATGGGATTTTAGGGGGTAGACCAACAGGAAATAATGCACAACTGAGGAAGACAATAACATGTCAGTTCAGATTATTATTATTTTTTAAATAACTGGAAATTCTCTGAGTTAATACTTTGTAGAAACAGTTTTCACAGTACAGTATCTAAAGCCATCAGTAATTTGCGGCTTCCCTTCACCAGCTTTCCTAGGCTAAATTCTCAACTTCTTCTTTGCCAGATAGATCAAATTTAATCAGCCCGAATGGAGAACAATTCAACTCTTGCCACTGATTCTCCATTGGATTTAGCCCCGGACTTTGACTTGGCCATTGTATGCAATTAATCTTTTTTTCCCCCCACATGCAAATGCTCCGTCCGCAACCTTTACATGTTTCTGGTAGAGATATAAATCTGACGACATCAGCATACAGCAGCGATAAATAACCAACATGCTTCTCTTGGTTAACTGAGGGTGAATTTTTGCTTCATAAAGTGATCTGATTGGACGCTGGAAAAGACTATTGATGTGTTCAAGTTCACAGTGGCGTAGTTGGTAGAGCTGTTGCCTTGCATCTTCTCCCTGTACATGTGTGCCTCTCCAATTGGCCTCTCCAAATTATCCCTAGGTGTGTGTGAGTGTGTGTGTGTGTGTGTGTGTGTGTGTGTGTGTGTGTGTGTGTGTGTGTGTGTGTGTGTGTGTGTGTGTGTGTGT
>CAEGAF010144094.1:0-24315 GCA_903067075.1 Micropoecilia bifurca | reverse complement strand
AAGACTTTTATGGAATTGTAGTAGCATGGCTAACGTCACACTGAGGGGAGATGGCAAGAGGAGAGAAAGATCAGGCCGTCTACTCTCTTCTCACTCATATGTCTCTTTTTATTTTCTCTTTTCTGGCGACAGTGCTTTGGGAAAAAAAAGTATTTGACTATTTGCAGATTTTTTCTGTCTTTGATCTGTTAAAATTAGCTAAGACAAAAAGGTAAACAAATTCTAGTATTGGAAAAAGATAACCTAAGTGAAAACAAAAGTTCTTAAATGGGGATTTTATTCATAAAGAAGGAAAAAATTGTCTTGGCCTATAAGAAAATATATTTGTTCCTTATTACCAGTAACTGGCTTTAGCACAGCAATAATGTACTTAGCATTCTCAGCCTGTTTTACGCCACAGCATCTCAATTGGATTCAAGTCGAGAGCATGTTTGGTTTAGTTTGACTTTTTATTTAGCCATTTAAGGTTGACTTTTCTGATATACTTTGATAATTAATTTGCTGCATAGCTCCTGTGTGCTTGGCCTTAAAAATCACAAACTGATGGTCAGATAGTCTCTCTCACGATTTTCTGCTAAACGGCCAAATTCTTGATTTTATCAGTTCAGAGCAAATCACCCAGATCCTGATTAAGCAACGTAACCTTCACACTACTACTACCACGTTTAACTGTTGGAATGATGTTATTTTTCTGAACTGCTTTGCTACTGCCAAAAAAGTTTATACTTTTGTCTCCTAAATCTACAAACTACTTTGAGTGTGAAAGGCTATCAAGATGTGTTCTACAAATAAATTCAGTTTGTGGTCAGCAGTGATTTTATCTTTTCTTTCTTTGGTAAGTGAAACTGAAGCAAAAATAAGTGTTCATTGCATGAAAGTCATAAATTAACATAATTATATTCACATCAAACAAGTTAAGTTTGGATAATCTTTCTCTTAATAAATAAAACAACTGATATTAAGATTGTTTGATGATTCAAAAAAACGAAAGTGTGACTATTTTTTTCCCCCCCAAAAGCACTCATGTCTAAGTTTGGATGCGAGAAGCACACACTGATTATCAAAGCTAAAGACCATCCAACTCAAAAAAATAATTGCTTTAAACTGAATCAATCTCATGCGGCTCACAGCAATCTGGACAATATGTTCCCTACTAAATGGAAAAGCTTTCATATAAACAGATTGTTGTACGTTTAGATAATATGAACAAATTGAAAAAAAGCTCCAATGATGGAAAGCAACGAACGGATGAAAGGATTACCAGACTCAAGGACCGAGAGGCGGTTAATCGGCCGCCTTTTAAATACGGCTCTCTTGCAGGTTTGCACGGGAAAAGTGGAAGCAGGATCCGTCATTGTGATCAATACCTAAGTGGCTTCCTGGCATTTGTCTATTTAATCCATTATCAAAGGCCATCTGAACCTGCAGCTCACAAGAAGGGTCGAATGATAACGGGAGGATGCATGTCGAGGAGACACGCCCACCGAGCCAGACGACCACACTCACGTGTGGGAACACATGCGTGTGTACGCCTACTGATGAAATCTCATAATCCCAAAAATACACCACACTGAAAGGGAATACTGCTCTTACCTGTACCCAAAACAAGTTCATATTCTCAAAATGTCAACCACCAAAAACAAATTAACCAGAAATCTTAACAGAGTGAAACAAGACATTAATCATTAAACCTAGGATGTTATTTTATGTTAGACTGT
This sequence comes from Micropoecilia bifurca, assembly GCA_903067075.1. Taxonomy (NCBI): domain Eukaryota; kingdom Metazoa; phylum Chordata; class Actinopteri; order Cyprinodontiformes; family Poeciliidae; genus Micropoecilia; species Micropoecilia bifurca. The sequence goes on along the minus strand of CAEGAF010144094.1, from coordinate 22,597 downwards.
TCAACATAGGATTCTAAAGCATCCCATGCCTGTACAATAGCATAATAGAAGTTCAGCTAACATGCTAACAAGTGTTTAGAGATTAATGTGCAATAAATAAGACCAGTGAGGTGAGGCCTCCGAGGAACAGTCTGGTTACTAGTAACAGGAAAAGACGTGATGAGTTTCGTTTTAAACAGGTCACACTGGGGTTGCTCCAACTACATGGCCGATGACCAGAAATATTCCTGAATGGAAAGTTGATTTCTTAAAGAAACAAATTTGTAATAAAGAAAGTTCTTAATATAACGTTATTTCTATATCTCAGAAATTAAGTCTGAGATATACAGAAAGTCATGCAAGGATCTTATGTGAAGCTGACATAAGTGTTGTACTCCAACATCATTAATAAGTTGAATAATCAGAAGTGGTGGTTCTAATAGAAGAGAAATATAAAGATAATGAAACACCCTTATGCTGACATGACTTACTGCGCTGGCATCAGGATGGAACCAGTAGTCATTAAAAGATGTAATAGAGGCTAAAAAGATTCCTGTTTGTAGGATAGATGTAACTGAAAATTTTTAGGTTGACTGGCATTAATTACCAGTGACTATTATGTGCGAAAAAATCAAATTAAATTACACTGGAGCACTATTTGAAACATGCATCAACTCCTTGAAACACTTGTCTTTTAATAAAGCACATGCTCATTAAAATGGGAAACATTGAAGTAGCTAGGCTTAAAATGAGGCTACATTTTAGCTGGGCTATTGCCTTCCTGTACAATTCCACTTGGAAAAAAATATTCTCCCTTCCAGCATAGTCCGAGTTTAATCCCCTCGACTCAGATTTGTTTCTGGTCAATTTTTGACCGGGCCAATCAGCGAACAACAGGAGAAGTTGTGACCGATGACATTGATTTTCTGCCCTGTTTTAGAATTGTAGTCTGCCTGTAGTTTTACCGATGTATGTGGACGGTTGTTCACAACGTGGAACTGGTGCGTTACAGGAAAATGTTAACAATTGGAGCAACAAAATGACCCAGAACTACCACCCAAAGTAGATTGGAAGAAAACAATTAATTCTGAAAATTATAAAAAATATATATAATTTATGATTGACTGATCTAAATATTAAAAATAGACATGTCTTTTTGATAATATGTCAACACTAAAAGCACATCAACATGAATGCACCAGCTAGAAAAACAACAACTTCAATCTAAAATGTCAAATTTAAGTCTGCCATTCTCTTTATACCCGTCTCAGCAGCATAGGTTATACTTCATTTTAGTTTGACATGCTTTTACATAGAAATTCAAAATTTATGGATATGCACTTCTTAGCCTTACGATTTGGCCAGCTCTATAGTAGCTCTTTACCGCAGCGTATTCATACAGAAAACCTTCTAACTTCTCAACGATTGATAAATGTCAAAAATACACATATCTACTCCTTGTTTTAAGAACAAAAAATGTGCTGCATGATCTGTATACTCTAACCAGCAATGTGCAACCTTGTGTTAAATCCATATTTTAGCTCGATTAATGATTACAATTCATGACAACCTTATGACTCAGTGTAGCAGAAATATTTCCACTCTTAAGTGTCAGTTGCACAAATATTCTCCAAAACTTGAAGAGAAATTTAACAGCAGCACATCGTTCTGCTACTCAGTAAAGAGGAGTCTCTCGAATTCAATTATACTTCAGACAGATGAACATAGACAACAAAATGGTTATCAATGCCAATGGAAATACAGGAACTCTAAAATGAATGAGTGGCCTAAGCAAAGATCCATAAACATAATCTGCTACATTACCTTTTAAAGTAAAATTGTAATCACGCCTGTCAAATAGATCATGCATTTCTAAATGTGGCAATGCCAAGTCTAGCTAAAGTACAAAAGAGCTCCACATGGTTTACCAAAGGGAAGCTATCCAACAAAAGAAAATGCTCCAAGTACATCAACACAACAATAATGGATAAGGGCGGGTCTTTGTCGTGTGTGGGATGACAGGAATTGCATCCAACACTGCACTTCACTGAGCACAGATGCATCCCAACATAGACGACCACAGAGAACAAAGACCTCAATTATGTGGAGCTCCAACAGGAGAGCTAAAAACGGGACCCAAAGGCAGGGAATAAAAACCTTGGAGCGCTGGAGGAATTCTGAGCATCTGAGCACCATCAACACACAACAAGCTGTCACTCCTAAATCGCGCTGCCACCGCTGCTGACCTTTTCTCCAGGCTGCATGAAATGAGCCAGTGTTCAAGTGGGTGGAACAGAGGGCTCTTATGCTCACGGGCACCCGAACTTCTCCAGAACATATTGCTGCTTACAGAATTGTGCATGCTGAAGAGAGGGAAGGGGCGTCATGCATGGTTTCAATATGCATCGAGCTGCTTAGGCATAATACGCTGCAAGGAAAGACAGGTTAATTCATGTAGCACCATTCATACAGATTGCCAATTATGATTCTTTGCAAGAAAATAATGGAAATGAGAAATATAATAGAATTAAAAACAAAAATAGAAGCAACATGTGAAGAAAAAGAGGCGAAATGCACATTGAAAACCAACAAAATTCAAAGGAATGGTAACTAATATAAGGAACAATTTACTTTTATAGAAACATTGCAGTAAATACTATTGTTTGCAGTCCAGCTTTAGCACAACTCTGCTTTTCATGAAGTTGGTTTCTCTTGTTTAATTCTAAGTGGAAAATTGTGTGAACAGTCTGATGACTTGAGAAATTGAGAAGGTTCATACCAGACAAGAAACTCTGAAATGTATTCAGGCTCTAAACTATTCAGAGCAGTACAAGAACAATAATCTCTTATTTTACAAGCTGGTCTTCTATCTGGTCTCAAATCATGGATTTCTGGATCCCTCGATCCCTCAATCTCCCCCAAAATTGGAAATTCTGGACCTTCAATCGTCATTGACTGAAGTGACATAGAAATACAAAGTTTTGTCGTCAGCATACGATATTATAATTTGAGCAACAGACACTGAATTTTAAAAAAGGTATCCCAAGAATGAACCCTTGAGGAGACCCAAATTATATACAGTAGTCCTGGTCTGCCAAATAAGATCTGAACCAGTTTAGAAAAGTACCAGACAAGCTCACCTGCATTTCCAGTCTATTAACCAGTATGTTACATTCAGCTGCGCAGAGTTCCAGAGACACCAGCTTGGATGTGTTATATGCACTATTGTAATTTAAAACATTTATCAAAACAGACCCACAACTTTGATTCGGTAGAAAACCTACCTGAGAAAAACTATAGCTTTTGGGTTTTCTTAATCAAAAAGAAAGGAAAGGTAATATGAGCTCCCAGTCACCAGGGCGATGCAAAACGTCAGCTGCTGACTCTTGCTTTCTGAAACATTTTGTACTTTTCCAATCTTCATGGAATTTAGTTTCTCACAGTGGTGCCTACTTCGAATGAGGCTTTTACTGCCCAACAAATGTGAACAGATAACGCAAGCCAGCTTCAGAAACGCACACAACTCTCTCACACGGCAAGGCAGAACAAGGAATAGGTTTTTTTGTAGCTGCTCCATTACAAATGGAATGAAACTGCTATTTGAAGATGTAGTCGTTTGCGTCATGTCAAAATTAGTCAGGTAGTTATGCACACATCACATGACACAGACTTTATGTGTTTTCTGCAGACATAACAACATGTACATGTACCTAGCTTCTCCACAAGTTTGAGCATAACTCCACCAATGTGGATTTCCCCAGTGACTCTCAGAGACACGTCCCTGTGGAGGTCGGTGACATGCATCTTCAGCTCCCATGTCCCGTCGGCATAGCAGCCATCGGGCATCCGGATCCCATCCAGTGCCATCCTGCTGGACAAGAACCAAAAATAGGTGGTGAAACAACACAGCCAAAACATACAACACACATTTATGGTCTTGGGGGGCAGAGGGGAATATTTAATCCCTGGTTTGATAGTTCAAAGACCGCCCCCACCCCCAAAAGTCTGCTATATTTTTTTTATTAATATCCACCTATCGCATCTGATCTTTCATCACGGATTAACACAACTACAACCGTACCAGCAATTTTTGCTGCTGCGTTGTTGTTCTCCTTATGTCTTCTGTTGCTCTGGAAATCTTTTGAAGCACATAGGAAACACAACCCTGATGTCATAGTGGGTTTTCAACCAAACCCTCCGGCCCCTGGGCTGTTTGCTCTATAAGCACAAAGTTTCTGCTGAATTTCCAAGAGTTTACCAAACTCTATGTTTATGCCTGTGATAGTGGGACAGAAGAAATGTTTGCAAGCTGGCATCACTGCCAAACTAACTGACAAGCTGACCACACCTAATGTGTGTACAGAGACTTGCTGACCTCAAGGTGCCAAGCTTTGCTGCAATTGACAGTTTTGGAAATTGCATAATTATCTCACTATGCGATGGCAAGATAAACTAGGTCTTTGTTCAGCCTTGTTTGTCACAGTCCAGTTAAATACATTTTTAAATTGCTCTTACTGTAGGTATAGGCAAGCTTAACAAGGTAGCCAGTTTTTAGCAACAATCCCCTGACTTGTGAAGTTCAACATATCTGCCTTATTGGACTTGCATGTTTTATCTTTCTCATTTTGAAAGCAGACGCATAAAATTGGTCTCTGTGTCATGTTAGAAAGCTAGATTAGAAAGTTATTGGACATGTTAAAGAACTTTAAGAAATCTACAGCTTAGAACAAAATTATTCATGCATCAGGCAGATTTAGACTGAAAAAAAATATATATATATATAATATATATTATTCTATTAGTAAACCGAGTTCTGATGGGTCCAGAAACTTTCAAAACATAATACAACATCAAATAAATATATTGGTTTTATTCACATTTTATGAGAAATATCTCATGTTTATATTGGAAAAATCTTCATTGGCATTAGAGCAATCAAATCCTTCTGTTAATATTACTTCCAGTCAGAAAAAGCATATAGGTAAAATTCTGAGCCCAACTATCAAATAAAAGAAATACTCAGTAACATTTACTGTAGGTTTTTAAGAAGTACAAATAATTGTTCTCTAGGAGACTTCACATATATTTTTTCCATCACTAATTTATATCAAATGTAAGGCAGTATATTTCTAAATGTTTCCAGCGAAGGACTAATTTATTTGAAAGGTTTTTAACCATCTTTAGTATCTTATCCTTACTCACATCAGATAATGTTTTAAAATAATGTAACCTATAGAATAAAAAGATACAGAAATTTCATATTATTGATAAAAACCACAAATAATGTGGCAGGAGTCATGTTTTAGCATCTCTCCCTACAACTTCAATAGTGTAGCCCAGTTTCTCCAGCTCTGCTACACAGCCATGGCCGCTCACAGTTTTCAACATCTCTCAGTGCTCAATAACTCACATTAAAGCATTAATTTATTATAGAGGGAATGGCTAGAATTTCATGGTGCCCGTTTATAAAACATGCCCTGTTGAACAAAGTGACCGCCAAAAAGTTACCACCGTCTCTGTACATGTCACTCCATTATCTGAGGCTCTCCGTTGGAGTGGCCTGGCTTTTCAAAGCAGCCGTCCAGTCAATAAAAACATGGCACGACAAAGGCTATCTTCCCGCGAAGGCAGCTTCAATAGAGACCTTTGGCAGCTGTTATCTACGCCAATGTGTCGTTTCACCTGTTAAAACTAACGGTAACGGCTGGCTTACAAATAGGAGTTAATTATGTAAGCACAGCAACTCCCCGGCTGCTGTTGCATGCAACATACAAACCCCTCAGTCGGTCCCTGAAGAAATAAGTTCAACTAAAACTGTAGGAGAAAACAAAACAACCCCTAAAACCTCACAGGGGAATAAAAAAAGTAGGGTTTTAGTGAAAAGTAAGCAAAGTGAAAAGAGGTTTTCATATTTCCGAGCGGCGAACGAGGACGAGCATTTAAATGTGCATACTCACCTTCAAAAAGACGGGGGAAAAAAACACACCAAAAGAGTCGACTACACGGCACAGAACAAGCCCCCCCTTCTTTAAATCATGTATATATTCTTGACTGGGTGCTAAAAAGAGAGAAAAATCCCCGAAGAACTCGCCGAAGAAGTGAAGTATCCCAAACACTTTTCCAAGGCAGCAGGCTTCGCATTAATGGAGTCCAGCCCTCCCTCTCTCTGTCCTCCCTCCCTCCCTCTCTCTGTCCTCCCTCCCTCTTTTCCAGCAGGGATAACGTCACCGCCCCAATCCCACTTTTCCTTTCTAACCAGGAGAGTCCACTGCTGGACTCTTAACAATTATTGGATGGATTCTGAGCATCTCCACCCCACCGGGTTCATGCGCTTTGCTTAATCTACAAAGGCGCATCTAGAATATTTTCTAAGGAGTGTCCAGATGGGGGGCGGTGGGGGTTGAGGGGGGCACTGATACTGACTGGGGTGGCAAAAAGTGAGAACAAAAAAGCCAGATCACTCAGAGTTTTAGGAGTTTCATCAAAGAAAGTTGCTGTGGTGGAAATTGAAATCCAGGTTTGTTTAAGAAATATTCACAGTTGTTCCCAGCATTTAAAATAAAGTTAATGTAAAATATTATATAAATGAATTTAACTTTCATTTTTAAATGGATGGATGAACAGACATTTAAAAAATTTTGTCAAAAGTATACAGGAAAGATTTACTTTCATGCATAGTAAAATAACCAGTCATTCAATCCATTTAGTACCCTTATTGTCATAAAAGAGTTTCATCCCAGAAGAAAAAAAAAACAGAATTTTGCTCACTTAAATGTAAATCTATGGGTAAAGAACAATGTTGAATATCTTGAATCAGATTTAAATTAAACTGAAAGCCTCCAGGACATTCAGCAGCATGCAGGGTTAATGGAGATAGGAAAGATTTCAAGCTGCCCTTTTATGGCAACAGCGCAGCTGAACCTTGCATCAGTAGCCAGGGACCAGGAGTTCATAGATTTAAATAACCACACAGAATGACAAGAGAGTTCAATTTAAAACACTTTCATATTTTAAATACTTTTTTTCTTAAATCTTCTTCCGCTACACGAGTTATTGAATAAACTCTGTAGCTCAGAAAGAACATCTAACATGAGTCCCAAGATTTCTCCTGGTTGTATTTACGCAGCTTTTCTCATTTTAAATAACATTTCTTCTCCCTGTTGTTTGCACAGTTTAAGTTCAGTGTATTCTTTTGTTTTTAAATGTACAAATATACACACATATTTTTGAACATTTTCTTTTCCATTGCCCTACTCAGTTGCATATTTCTTGGATCAGTCTGCCATTTTTGAATACTGCACAGTATTTTATAGTGTAATTTTCCTGTTATTGTGCAGTATATTATTGTTCATTTAAAAAGAAAAATACATATATTTTCATAATTTTCTCCACTTCCTGCCACTTTGCTGCTTTTACAAGTTACACATTATTTCAAGTTACACATAAATTTCTGTTATAAATTTGCCAAACTACATTGCATTTTCTGGTATTTAAATTACAAAAGTAGTTTGGAATTGCAAAGCGTAAAAAAAATGACTTGTCTTTCAGACTTACGCGCGAATAACAGTCTGGAATATGTGGCATGCTTTTGTATTCTGTCTCACTGAGTCAATACAGTGCAGAACCACCTTTTATTACAATCACAGCTGCAACAGCTTTGCACAACTAATTGAAATTGTTCGAAAATACCTCTAGCTCAGCAAATTTTTTTAAGTCTTGTCAAAGATTCTCAATTAGATTAAGATGTGAACTTTGACTGGACCATCCTCACACAACCCATTCTACTGTGGCTCTGGCATTATGTCAACTGTTATTGTCCTGCTGGAAAATAAATCTCCACTCCGGTTTTTGGCACTCCAGCAGTTTTTTTTCTAGCTCCTTTGGGCATCCTGCAAAAGAAAAAGCCTCCCTGCAGCATGATGCATACAACTTTAAGGAAGACAGTGTGTTATATAGTTTTACTTCATAACTAAAAATTTTTATTATGGTCTCATTGGTCTATTCTTCTGCCCACTTAGTCCTTTACATGGCTTGTGGCAAAATTCAAATGGGATTTCTTGTCGTTTTTTTAAATAAAGGTCAGATTTTGACATTTTAAAAACCTTCCAAACTTTCTCACAGTTATGCATTACAGCTCAATAAAATGCATTGACATTTGTGATTGCAATGAGAAAAGGTGTTTAAAAAGTATGAATAACTTTTCATATGCATTTTTTCATAGTATACATTTGATTGAAGTAGCTCTTTCAAAAAAATGACATTTAGAGTTAGTCTGGATCACTAGAAGCAGATGACAAACACAGTCTGCAGGCCTCCTCGTCTCACTGTTGTAGATGAAAGATAACAATTTACGCAACAATGAGCGACCACACAAATCACACGTCGAGGGGCTGGTGGGGGAAAAAAAAAGAAACAAAAAAACGTCATGAGCCTCCCTGAAGCAGGACAATACGCACTCTGCCGCATGCTCTCCAAACGATCAGCGGCAACATCTCATGAATCATGAGCGTTCTTGGCCTGGTCTCCTGGTGAACTCACTCTCCTCCAGTCCTCCAGCGAAGGAATCTGGGCCTTCAGACCCCAGGTCTGCATCAAAGCGATTTATAACCCATCTCCCTGCTGCTACCCCCCCCCCCCCTGTCAGGATCTGGCAGCAGACCCCATTGCCTTTTATAGGCCGTGTTTTAATTGCAGAGTAAACAGTTCAGTTCGATGCAAAGCAGAAGAGTCAGATAAGAAGTTGGCTCAGCTGCTGCTGATGTGGACGAGGTGGGGGGTGGTGGGTGGTGAGGTACAGGAAAGAGAAGCAGAAAGTTGAAAGAGACAAAAGTTTGAACATTAACATAAACTCCTATGTTGCTTTATTGTCCAGCTGATTGCCCAGTCTACGTGTCCAGGCCTCACTGATCAATGACAGTTACCATCTGTTAAAATGGCTCATTATGCAGACACAGGATGAGACCCTGTGCACTGAACAGATGGCCATTGTGCCTTTGTTTCAACATTACCAGTGGTACACTGACCTCTGCTGGTCAGAGAATCCATGGCGTCATTCCTTATGTATGACCCAGTTGATCCTATTTGTTACTATGTTGCATAAAATAGAAAAAACACACACACACACACACACCATGAGCTCATGTGGAAGCCATCAATGCTAATGCATAACAATGTGTCCCATTCATCAACTCTGAGTTAAAGTCTGTTCAGGGGGTGTTGAGGAAAGAATCCGGTCTGTGTCGCTGATGAACAAACACACCCATTGTCTACTGAATTGAGTCTAAAAATGAGAGAGGAGGGCATCTACATGCTCCTGCACAGGAGAGGGACCAGTTCAGTGTTTACCTCCCTTTAATAATGTACAAAACAGGACCCAATGAGAAAAGGAAATGATTTAATAAAAGGAAATAAATACAGTGCTTTGGATGGCAGTTAGAATCCATTACAGGCATCGGTTATTGCACAGCTCTAAGGACAGACAAACACTTTTTATCCCCTCCCAAAGACATCAGCTCAAAGTTCAAAACAAGAATAACATTTAATTTGCACCTCCTCCTAATTCAAATGTTTATTTCCCTTATCCTAGTACTTAGGATTTGCAGAGCATACGCAACTTATGCATGAAGCTGCTATGTTTTACAAAACAACAAACATCTTGAGCTGGATCATAATCGATGGCTTCAATCTGACACCCAACCCAAAATGGAAGTTCTACAAACACGTAGCAGCGGACAATTCCTCAAACGCCTTTACTACGAAAAATATACTGTCATCAGTCAAAAAAGCTGTACATTAACTGGACGTAGTCAGTCAAGATGCATGTTTCGCAAAAACTCTTCCCAACGCTTTCCTGTGAGCTGTCAAGATTCTGAAGCAAGCAGAGTGAAGACGTCTGGGCTTGAACTAAAAGACTGTGAAATTGGCAGGTTTGCACATATTTTACTGAAATAGTCAAACTACACAATTGCAGCACCACCCGGTGGAGGTTTTGTTGCTATTACAGTACAGATTGAATTAGTCACTGCATAAATGAGATGAGGCCAGGGTAGAACTGCATTTCTGTGGGTTGAAATTAGCTTCCTGCATGCGTTTCTGCAATGTTACATTGCGCTAAGCAAAAAAATAAATAAAGCAAACTGGAATTTTTCGTAAAGATTCTGTGCAATTCTTAGTGATGATTGTAAGATTTCCAACGTATCAAATCAATAAACAATATCAGATTACTCTGCCTTATTTGCCCCAGGTAAAGCACCAATCTTGCTATCATGTCAGCTTCTCAAGGCAGAATGGTTTAAGCAAATTGGCCTTTGCAAATGTTAACAGTCATTTTACACTTATAATAAACTGATTTCACTCAGCAGCTGAGCACAAGGAATCAGACTTAGGGTGGTGCAGTTCAGCTGTGTACACCAAATTCAAACGAGCTCCTTTATTACTACATATGCACTGCAAAGTTATAACAAAATCAATAAGTAATTTGCTTCAGTAATGCAATTCAAAAAGTTAAATTCCTACACAGAGTTCTGTACCTCAGTCATTATTTCTGTTCGTTTTGATCGTTATGGCTTAGAACTAGTGAAAATCCAAAATTCAGGTTCAAAGAACACTTGCATATCAAGTCATATATATATATATATATATATATATATATTTATGTAAATATGGTCTACATGATCAGGTTCTGTTGACTTGGAAGGTTTTTCAGGCGGTAATCATTGACACTCTCTCCGAAGAGGACAGACCACAAAGTTTATTGCTAAAATATCTGGCTGGTCACAAAATTCTGAAACCAAGTCAATCAATGGAAAGTTAAGTGTAAGAAAAAAAACCCCAAAAAACTACATTATGTGATATTCTATTTTTTGTAGAAACCAAGTTTTAGATTTTCATTGTATAAACCATAACCAATAAATCACTCTGTACAATAAATCTACATGTTCTAAGAGTTTCACTTCTAGAAGCGCGTTACTGAAATAAATCAATTATTTGATGATATTCTAACTTAATGAGATGACCCTGTATGATAATGCAGAAAAATGGCTACATTAAATTTGACACTTTTTAATGCAACTCCACTTGTTTCTTCATCCTTTGCTTGCGCGTTTCAAATAAGTGTTAAAAATTCTTGGATGCATGTTGGCACAGCAGTATTTTTCATTGTTCTGACATTCATCAGCTATTTATCTGAGACCATGCAAAGTGCAAAAGCATTCTAGTTTCTGCAGAAATATCACTGGGACTGGAAATTAAAGAGGGATCTCGTTTGCACCTACAACCACCGGTCATTTTTATTTTTTTTTAGAAAATAATTACTTACCATATCCTGTCTTTGTTATTTTTATATATATCCTTTTGGAATAAATCTAGGTTTGATACAAGCAGTTATACTTTAAGTGACTTTGTTTGACTATTTGACTGCAGCTGGAAATTTTCATAAATAAACACCAATATAACATCTGGCCAAAGGGGGAAAAAAAGTGCACATTGGTAACAAAAAGCGGAGAAATGATAACATATGCATTGTCTTCGAAAACACCTAAACGAACGTACTTGTTTCACACCTTGTCAATTACATTTTTCTCTGGACCACAGGTAGCAGCTTCACTACAGCAGCTAGCAACACTGGACACATAAATGTTATTTGGCCACATGTCTGAATCCCACTTTTCACATGATGAGATTCAGGTTTATATCCGCAAACGCCTGAAAATCATTATGAAAATATTCCTGTTTTCCAATAAAAAATACACATAGAACCATTCATTTCATTTGGACATCAATAAAAACATATAAGCAAAGATAAGGACGATCAGATGCATCTTCATAAATTAATACAAATAATAAAGAAACGATTTCAGTTGAGCAACGTCTGCTTTCAGGAGAACTCGCGTAAATCCCACCATCGAGACCTTCCCACTGTCATAAAGCGTAAGAAAATAACTACATGCTTTCCAATCTCCCTGTTGTGATACAAGAGGTACATGTCTGAAAGGGACATGGAATTCAAACGTGAAATATTTAGCTGCAACTGCTGAAAGAAATTTCCCCAAAAACTAAAGGTGTTTATTTTAGTGTAACTAAACCAAGAAGTCATACTTGATAACAAATATACAATATGCCGAGGTTGTATTTGGTTTATGCCTTTCAAATATTACTGATCTTAAAAAGTTGAAAGCAAACAACTGAATAAAACTCATATTGCCAATATTATTAAAGGGTTTATGCCCTATTGTTTTTTTGTTTTGTTTTTGTTTTTTGTGAAAATAGTATATTAGTAACATTTTTGGGCTGACTTCAAAAGGCATTTCATTCCCATGTAAGCAGTGGGTTTTTCACATTTTGGCTAAATGTTTTGTAAAAAAAAAAACAACCTTTTTGTAACAATCATTCCTTTTATAAATCCAAAAATACATCAGAAGGCTCCAGAGTGAGTGTCTGCAGAGTAGATGGGCTGATAAAACATTAAACCTGTAGACAACCAAATAAGCCGAACAGACTCGATGCTGGGATGAAAACAAAAACGCTTTTTTGATGCTTGAGGAACCTCCATGATTTAGGATAATTGCCTCTTCCTCCATGGTACTGTTAGCATTCTTACTGGCACAGAGTTTCCTTCTATAGGGGCTCCTGGTCCATCAATGGCTAAATCTCGGAATGAAGCTTTCTTTCTTTTAAACCAATGATTCCCAAATATAGCTGGATCATAAATAAAGACAAAGGACAGGTTGATAGTTCATGTATTTGAAAGGTTGCAATGGGAGAGTCAAACAGTCACTGTTTTGAGTTTTGTCAGGAAACGACAAAAGCTTCAGCAGTTACAGGAAACCTCCTCAGGCGTACGTGTTGGAACGAACGCCTCAGTCTGGTTCCGGAGTCTGTTCTGCTGAGGCAGGGGGTGTCGACTTATCATATATGAAGGTTAGTAAGAAGAGCGCAATGTCATGTGAGCACCAGTAGCCAGTGTGTGAGGTCACAGCTGACCAATAGCGGCTCTCTACCAGACCCTCCCTCAGCTCGAAGTCGATGCGTCTCTCCAGCTCCACTGCAAGAGAAAAACACAGGATTACAGTCATAACATGCCAACAGATGCCCTGCTTGCCCTCCTTAAACGTTCATTAGCTTTTATGTGAACTTATAAATTGCACTGTTTCTTTTCAGTTTCCTAAAATATATTTTGATGAATGATTTCAAAACAAAATACAATACTCTTTGTATATAAAAATAAACATAGGAAAAACAACAATTACTACCAAAGATGATTGCTGTTAAAATAATGATGCTGACTTGTAAGCTCAATAGGCATTAATGAGTTGGTGTTACAGACTTCATCTTTTCTCCAGCAGCCTGTAATTATGTCACCCTTCAGATTCTATATATCAATGCAATGGATGGCATGTAAAAGAACAGTCTTCTTGCTCTCCAGCGTTGTCCGCATGCGCAAAATTTCTGTATGTATACAATAACATGCCTATGTCTATTTATCTGATTTTGATTAAGTCAGTCCCTCACCAGCCATGAACCTCTCCCACGTCACCGATGCACACAAACACACTTTGGTTAATGCTTTGTACCAGAAAGAACATACATAAAGTGTCACCAGTGGGAGATGTTGGTCGAGTTATTGTGGAAAGACCGTAAGACGACTGGCTTTCGGTGCGTTTCTCCTCTTCTTCCTCAGCATTCGCTCCTCCCTCAACTCCTAAGGACACTGAAGGTTGGCTGTTTGATCGGGTAAACCGGGAGAAGAGGATGCCTCCTAAACCCTTTCCTATGCTTGCTGCACCTGCAGGTTGACATGAAGGAAAGTTTTTTGAAAGCAACGTATTGTTTTCCATATACGTCAAAATGACAGCTTTCTTCTTGTTGGTCACTCAACAGTCTAATAAAATAACGTTTATGAATATAACATGATTATACCCTCTTTTCACAAGAGGGCATGGCTACTTCTTTAAATGTATCATTTACAGTATTATATATACACATTATATATATAAAATATAGATATATAAAATATATACTGTACATATGCTTTTATATATAAGAGCAGAACAACAGTAGTTGCCCTTTATGGCCACATGATGGCACCACTGACTCACAGTTGAGGGAAGGAAAATTCAAACTGCTGACTTATATTCTGACTTATAGTCTGATATTTTCAACAAAGACAATTACTGTACATTTTTAGAAAATTATAGGGTGTGTGCAATTAGAATCAGTGTGTGAAATTTGTACTAACCTGTTTCATTTGATGAAATTAGGTTGAACAAACTAAAGAACACACCAATCAAGCAATAAAGCCATGCTAAATTTACCTAGTATGCTGGCCTTGCCCAGGCTGGTGATAGACTCTCCATAGTGTTTACGGGCCAAAACAGGAGACGTACTCGGACTGGGAATGCTCTCCGTGTCTGAAGCTGGATCTTTAACTGGATTGAGTAAGGTAGGCCGGACCTCATTGTAGGACGAAGGGTTAGTGGCACTACACCTGATGATGAAAACAAATAATACATTTGTTACCACTTTGTGCTAGTAAAGAATAATAAAAGTGTAAAACTTTAGCTTTTACCAATGTATCTGGACAGGTGCAACATTACTATAATGTTTAAGGATGAGAGGCTCCAGTCTGTAAGCCTAAACACAACAGAAAAGAGTTAACTCCTAAAAAGAAAAGATGCTGAGCATCATTTTCTAAGTTATAGGCATATATCAGGCATATCTGACCACAGGGTCTGTTGGATGGAAGACATTGAAAAGCCGGCTGCAGATGGAGGTGGGCAGGATGTGATCCTGGTGGCCGCTGGTGCCTGGGCGAATCCCTCGCAGAGCCAAGAAAACTGCCAGAGGAGACCCCATGCAGAAAAAGTTCTCTACCTGTGAGACAAAAGGTCAACAAATTGATAGTAAATCCCCCAACAAGAGCTTTATATATATGTGTGTGTGTGTGTTTTTACATAAACAGAAGTTAATTGTTATAAATAACAATGTGAGGTGACTTAATTTTTCCTTAATGAATTAACATGTTTTTCATTGCTTATTTAACTCCAGTCAGTTTCTGTTCACATTAAGCTGTTCTTGTTTTACAGCATTGTTGTCTTTCTGGTTACCAAAGTGCCAAAACCATGAGCCAGGTTTCAACCACCAGTTTCCACAGGATGATTCCTTATTTAGCAAGAACACATGCAACCACCACACCCGGCATGCCATAAATGCTGCGCCTGGAAGACGGTCTTTTGGGTTTCAGGAGTTATAAACTACAGAAAAACATGTTTTGACTTCAAATGATGCTACCAAGGCAATCGGTAAATAAGACTTCATCCTCTACACAGGGCAGACGTCAGTCCTGTTTGCTCTGGAAAGACATACACTTGGGGGGGAAGGGAGGATGGGGGTATTTCACCAAATTGAGCAATGTTGTCGGTCATTACACACAGTCGTCGTCAGAAATGTGCTTGATCTACATCTATGGTTTTCATTTTTCCCAGGGTTTAATGATATCATCCTATCAGTACTATGATATATGTCCATATTTTGGCTTGTATGTCAAAGGAGCCTAGATCAGTTAGATAAAATCTAACTTAGGTGTCAATTTTGCTTGCTGAAATGTTTTGTACCACACTACCACCCTTAAATAAGAGTTATTTCAAAACATTCATGGTCACGTTGATTGTATGTAATCTTCTGACTGCAATTGCAAAATACAAGAATCCAAAAAAATATTACCTTGAATTTAAGAGCTGGGGGAGCTGAAGGATTAGAGGCCTCCAGTTGGACCAGTTGATTTTCCAACTCTCTTAACCTGGCAAAAACAAAATTAAAACTAATTTTGCACCACACCACACAAGAAATAAAGCGATATTATTCCTCGACCTTTTCCCATCCTTAGTCAGCAACATATCCTCTTCCCTTTGAGTACCTGCTCTGTATAATTAATATCCCACCTATTCTTTGTGAGCCTCAGCTCCTCTAAAAGCTGCCTCTCTTCGTAAGACATCCAGCGGAAATCCTGCTCCTCCTCTACTGCGCAGTGCTCCTGCAGACAGAACCGTACAGGATCCCATCCTGTCATAATGTCATAGGTGATGACACAGCCGAGGGAGTGAGACACAATGGACACTTTTCCGCCCTGCTCCTCAAAATCAGGGTTCCGCGAGCAGAAGAGCGAGTACAGTCTGTTCAGCTCTTCTGTGAGCCCCTTGGTTATCTAGGAAAAGAAAAACAGAAGGGAAGAAGTTATCTTAAGGATTAAAAAAAAAGGCTACCAGAGACGCCTTTTATAATCTGTAACTGTACGATTCTCACTTCGTCGCGATAAAGAGGACTGTTGTAGTACATGATGTCCATGGCACTGCTGTTGAGAAGGTCACGCAGCCCTCGCACTTTGTCTGGCGTGATGGAGTCAACCGTATCTATGGAAACGTGCCATGTATGCATCACCCAGAACCCGCTCGAGGTCATCGATAGCGAAACCACACTGCAATCCTCACATACCTCCATCCAGCGCTAGTTTAGAGCGCCATTCGACAGGGAGAAACTCTACGTGTTCATCGTTGTGCTCAGAAAAGTGCTTCTCCTCCATCTTCCTCACGCCCTCCCTCAACCTTAAGGAACACAACGGAAAGATGTGAATAACGACAGCGTTGAACAGCTGTAATGACAGAAGTCTGACGTAAGAAAAACAGTTTGTGTGCATGAAAATATCACCAAGGTTGATTTTATATCAGTGATTTTATCTCTCCCCATTTCTAATTGAAGAAGTTTAAATGTAGGATGTGGCTCTTGATGGAGAGGAATCCACATGTCACATGTCTGTCCACAGGGGGAACTTTCAAGATCCGAGTTTAGGGAACTAGATTATTGATTTAAATGTGGTGTGCACACCACAATCTTTGTTGATGTCGCAACATTTTTAATCTTTGAGAAAAAATAGTGTCAAAAATTCTACAGTTTTCCCCTTTAGTTGACGACAAAGAACCCATCAGTCACGGTGCTGAAATGATACAAAATGTAAAAGAGTCAAAGCAAAAGTAGAACACTGCTTTGGCAGATCTCTTCTTCTTTTGGCAGTGGAAGGTGTGTGTAACGTAATCCACAGGAAGATACGAGGCAGGCTCAACATGCTATGCAGCTTGACTTGGTCTACTTCGGTTACTGAGACGGCGTGAGCAGGATCAATGTGTAAGTGTAAACTTTGGGACACCGTGGAATGTTGCGTCATGTTTATATAAGATTAGGTTAAATATTAGATATGACATGAAGGCAGCAGTCGAGTACTGGTATAGAAGTATGTGATTTGAAAACACAAGAAAAAGCTTTAAAATGCGTCTTTCTTGTAAGCAAAATGAAGACATAGAAGCTTTTCTTTCCCTGCTTGTTTCTGCATACTGCCAGCTAGACTGATAAACTAAGATTTATTTTTTTCTTACTTGCTGTGAAGTGGCACCACCCACCAGGATCACTGGGGTAAATCTGTTTTAAACACCAGCACCAGATGATAGTCCAACTAGTTAACAAGAAAATAAACTATGAAGACAACATTAAGGTATAAAGTTATATGATTCTGCTCAATAAGCAGAGTTTAGAGCAATACTTATGAAAATGCTACTAAATAAATCAGAGATTTCTATTTTAGTTCACGAGTCAAAATAAGAATAAATGCATATTATAAACAATTTTTTAATACTTGTAATAATGTGTTAAATAATTTTAACAGTAGTAGGTGTAAAAAATCATTTAGATCATATTTAATGTTTGTTTTAAATAATTGTGTTAATGGATATTGCATCATCTTTACATTAAATAATCACCGCGTCAATCTCACACCCATCCATGTCTAATGGCATGAATAATACATTACTCTTTTACTTGTCCTATATAACTTGTTATTTTTGGGAGATTTTGGGTACATTGTACTTTCTGGGCCACCATAATTTGTATGTTCCCAAAACAAAGCGTGAAGTCAGCTTTCCAGGTGTAGAACAGAAGACAAATGTGGGGGAAAAAAAGGGGGAAAAGCACGAGGACAAAATGCAGACTGCAGCTGCAACACTATCACTGTTTAAACTGCAAATGGCCGTTGATAAAAAAAAAAGAAAAATAGAAAACATTAATATTTCTGGAACATGCCAACAATTTTTAGATTGTTTGGATGTTTTATTGGCCTGAATAGAGTATAATATAATATAATATAATATAATATAATATAATATAGGATATCACAGCCAGAGAGGATGGATTTATACCTTATCTTCCAGATAGCCTTATGAAACATAGATCACTGATCATGAAACATTATATTCCATCATAACAAACATTTATTCTCTTGAGGAACAGATTCTTAATCTTAATGGCATGTTCCTAGGTAAACAAAAGGTAAAAAACAAAACAAAACAAAACATTTCCTAGAAGAGCAAAAAGCAGCCCAACAGGTTGATCTTTGAATAAAAGAACAACAAAAAACTCATGTTTAACAGGTTTGGAAAAAGGCCAGGCAATTATCACATAAAGCCAGCAGTCAGTGTAAAACCCTTTGGCAGAAGATGATGTCATCATTTCCACAGAAAAAATATGAGACCAGTGCAAGAAGGTGAGTAAAGTTGGCATCTTAAAATAGAAACAGAAAGGAAACATTAAAAACACTTTGAGCCAAGACAAAAGCTTCATTCCTCCTCACAGTGTGCTTGCATCAAAGAAATCTAAAACTGAAGCTCGACTTGAGATTTTACAAATGAAAACGCAGCTAAAAGCAGGTTTTGGGGGACATCTCAAATTACAGTAACCTTAATAAAACGGACCACTCACATTCCAGTGTTTTTGATGATGCGGCCCTGGTCCATCTTCTGGCCAATCCCGTGCACCACAAAGACAACGTGGGTAGTCTGAGGGGGCCGGTCTTCTGGAGAGGCCTCCTCCACATAACCGCGATGGAGCCGTGTGCCGCTGCTTGAGGCTGCAGCAACAGGAAATACAGATTTTCATCGTCACTTCTCAAACCAATAAGAAACTTAAGTTTGATATTGAGTATACAACTCTGGGAGAAACAAAAAAAGGAAGATTATCAATAGTCCAACATGCTGTATTGATTCCAAGGAGGTCAGTAGGTGAGATATGGACTCCTGCTGTGGCCACAGACCACGTGGGAGCATGTGTGAAGTACTGGCAGGTCAGCGTGTGTGTCTTTACTTAAAACCTATAATCTGATCAGGTTGTGTGCTAAACAGAAACGTGATAGGAGCCGGTGAACTCGCACTAGAAACAGATCAGTTCGCAGAACGTTGGGTAACCAGGGAACGTTGAGGTAACCAGTCAAAGCTCCAGAAAATAATGTGGAGAGAAAAAAATAATCATGGAGTTATGGCAGTGTTTCTCAACACTGGTCCTCAAGGCACATTTCCCTGCATGTTTTAGGTATTTCAATCAATTACTGATTAACAGGCGTTTGTTGAACTGCAATCAGCTGAATCAGGTACGTTAAAGCAGGGAAACCTCTAAAATATATAGGACAGTGTGCCTTAAGGACCAGGGTTGGGAAACACTGAGTTATGGAACTGTGCACCAGATCATCTTCCCATACACTGATGAAGGTCAGATGTAAAATTGTGCTTAATTTGCTCCTTTTTTCCCCCCAGCAACCACAACCTTCAATAAAGTGTGATGTAAGTGACACAGACCTTTGGAGAAGCCCAGTTTCTGGGTAACAGTGCGAGCAATTTTTGACGTGGTAGCGTCGCTGTAAAGGTAGACTTCGTCCACGCTGTGCCAATCTACATGCGTCCGGCTCAGCTTCAAATGGTGGATGGCTGCAGCAGTGAGAGAAAAGTCAGGCAGAGTCAGAAGGAATTGAGATCATTTTCTGACAGAGAAATGAGAGAAACAGAAAACAAGAGAAGCTAAATATAAAAAAGAAAAAAGTTTTCATTTTAGGGTTTAGGAATCATACATACTTCTGAGAAATATAAGTAAAAAAAAAAAGATTTACATCAAGTTTGTTATTTTAAGTAGCAAGGACACAAAAGTCCACAAACTCTTTTCAAACGGCTCAATCAAAAGCTGTCTGTCACTTTGATCTGCTTAAAAAAAGAAAGAGAAAAATCACACAGCATGATCGCATACTTCAGCTCTTGCTTGTCTTTGTAGCTTCCAATTGCCAATTGATATTTTCTAAACTTAAATAAATGTCTGTCCTCCAATTTTTTTTCTGGTTTTCATTCAGTGGTAAATGCAGTGACTAAAAGCAAGTAAGAGCAAAATTATGTCTCGAGAAAAACCAGTTGATACCTACAAAGGAAAAGGACCAATAAATGAAAGTAGTGGACTAAAGAGAGTAAAAGCTGTGCCGCATGTTCCTGTTCAGTCAGGTTCATTTGGCTGAAATTGTTGAACACGCTGGCATTTGTCCAAAATGTAATCGCGGATTCTTTGTGCTATTCTGAAACAAACAGGGAATTTAAATCCTTAAGGAGCGGGTATAGTTCCTGGGAAAATGAGGTGTGCTCGATTAGTTTTATTGCTGGAAATTCAGAACAATACCTTCCCACAGACGAAATCTGTTGTTTCCTTTTGGTCAAGCACAGATTTGTAGGACAAATAAGTTCCCTATCAAGAAATTCCACTATTTGTCCCGTTCATATCAATTAATGAAATAAGCAAAACCTTCATGTGTCCCATGCAGCTAATGATTCTCTGTTGTCTGCCCAATAAATGCCCTGAACCATGAATCAGTCAGTTCCTCTTGTATGAAGATGAGAACAAGTTAAACAAATATAGTGACCATCACTTTTTGACACTGAATCCTACGAAACTACAACTTCTGCAACAGGATTTTTGTTCTGTCACACATTTAGCTTCCTCTTTGTAGATAATCAAATGAAATCACTCCACGGCAAAAGAAACATATTTATCACAACATGGTGGAGCACTCAACTACTCTTGGGACAGCAACAGTAAGGGGTAGCTGTTAGTATTTCATGGAGAAGAGTTTAGTGATTGCCTTTAGTTGTGCTTCTGCTGGAAGAGTGTGGCAATGGTCGTTCTACTTTGTGAACAACCTTGGAAGGACGAAAAGATCTCTTTACAGTCAACTTGTTGACCCTTATGTTTTGGTCGAGCAGAGGTGAGAGTTGAAGGTTACTTCAGAGATGCATCTCAATAAATCAAAATATCAAAAGAGTCATTTAATTATCAAAATGAACAGAAATGTTTGAAATATCTAAGCGTGCATCTATTGAGTATTTATAATTGTTACTTAAAAAAAGGAATTACTTAAAACATTTCAATGATATTATTTACTGAGATGTGCCTGTAAATAAAACAGAAAATGGAGAGCAGGAATGTAAGAAAGGATTAAAGGAGCCCCATAACCTTTGCAGTCAAAAAGAGAAAAGAGATTTTGTCACATAAAAACCAGATAAAATAAAGTAAGCTCCAAGTTGGGAAGTGATAAAGGTGAAAGCAAGAGGCAAAGAGAGCCTGCCAAAACTATAATCAAATTTGGCCCTGCACTATATATTGTGACATTGAAGTTGATGTCTTTCCACAAGGCTTCATAGCACTGCAGTGTTAAAAGTGAGATTGTCATCTTCAAAAACCGCACGTCTTTTAGGGCTGCTGATTTTCCCACTGGGCTTCGGATCAACAACTATTTCATCCTCCTATGAGACGAGGAAACAAACAGAGACGTCTCTCCTCTGTGAACCCAGAAACAGGACATTAACAGACTTCAGAATGAATGTACACAGCATGCTAGCGCTGTATCACAGAAAGACTACAACAATGACTCTTTGTTCCAGCTTACGAGTTGTGCTCAACTCTCAATAGAAAGCATTGTTCAGACGGCTTTATTGAGCTGGTGTTGCTGGTCGAGTAAAAGTATAGCAACAGTGTCAGAAGGAATTGAGAAAAAGAAGCTGGGAATTAAAAAACAAACAAACTGTATTTGAGACATTTTGATAGTCGTTTTTAATTTTTGATGTAGTTCTTAAAGAGTCTTGCAATTGTAGTTGAGTGATCCATGTTGTGTACTTACTATTCCAGCAAGGAAGCACGCAGGATTCCCCAAAAAGCAGCAATAGTAGTAGAACCAAACTCTAGACCACAGCACTAAAAAGTGAGTTCTAGCAACTAGGCTCAGTTAAAGCTGCAATGTAAACCAAGATAACAGACTAAATTCAGTTTTTCTAACTGAGCCTAGGTCTAGTTCCAAATGGAAGGCTTCAAAAGGTTTAACCCACAAAAGAAAGGAAAAACTAGTCCAACAGAGGCCTAGCATCTAAAAGGATGAGGGGTAAAAAGCTAAAGGAGCTAACACAACAGAAAACGTAGGATTTCACAGTACCTTGGCAGCGTTTGCGCTTGTGACCTGCCGTTTTAGCACCCGTCTGATATCCACTCCATTTGAACAGAAACGGGAGATAGAAAGGGGGCAGGTGGGAGAGAACTAACAACCAACAAACAGTGAGTATTGCCCGGTTCAGGTCACATAAGACTTCATTAGTCATTAATCCTAAACATGGCAACTTATCAAAAGACACTAAACTTAACTTATTAGTCCAATCAAAACTGCTTTAAAATGTTCAGGAGCTGTACTCTGTGACTTCTGAACAAGTTTTATATATATATATTT